>RJWT010000939.1:0-54875 GCA_004365215.1 Cuniculus paca
CACCAGTAGGTTGGCAAGAGTGCTGAAGAGGCCATCCCCCACTCAGAGGAACCCAAAATGGGCTATGAGACCCCCAGGAACACAGTAGGGTGCCAGCTGGGTTGCACACTATAGACAGGTGAATCTGGCAGCCTGGAATAGCCTGAAGCCACAGTAACAATAGGAACTAAGGGGTAACTTACATCAATATTCCCAGGCTAGTCAGCCTAGGAAGAATATGAGACTCATCCAACAGGCCCTGCAGGAGGAATTCAGGTGACTGGCTCCTCCCCTACATTGTAGGACCCAGCTACTGGGTGAATGTCAGCCACACAGTAGGATCCTAAGACACACATGATGGACAGTTGAGACTAGCAAGGTTGAAAAGACCAAAATATTAACCCATGAGATGAAAATGACAAAATGAAAAAGCAAATTGCCACTCAAACCCCCAGTCCATCAGGAACAAATACGGAAGACATCGAAATAGAAGACACTGGAACTCACACACTTAAAATTTCTGAAAAGACAGCAAATGAAATTAAAAAAAAATTCATGAGACTATAGAGAAAATCAGATCAGAAATAATCTCTCAGGTAAAGAACAAAATGACAACCTTAATGAAGGAGTTGCTCAGCATAGCTAGAGAAGACATAGATAAAAAAGTTTAGGAGCATGGAGAAATGATGGAAACCTTGAATGAATGATATAGGAAAGAAATAGAATGCATGAAACAGATTCAAAGAGGTATTCAGGAAATTAAAAATTCCATTGAAAGCTGGCAAAACCGCATGAATGAAACTGAAGATAGACTTTTAGACCATGAAGATAGGACCACAGCTAGTGATCATGAAAGGAAAGAACTTTTAAAAATAACAAAGGATCATGAAATAACAATTCGACAGCTTCAATGCAAAGAAAAACAATATAAGGTTGATAGGTGTGAATGAAAATGCAGGAGTCTATGCAAATGACATAAAAAAGTACTATTTGCAGAGGAAAGGGCAGAAAACTTCCCTAGAATGGGAAAAGAATCTGATATACAGATAAGTGATGCATATAGAACTCCAAACAGTCATAACCAAAATAAATCTACACCCAGGCATATAATAATCAAGATCCCAGAAATTCAGCATAAAAACAGAATACTAAAAGCAATTAGAGAAAAGACACAGCTCACCTATCAAGGAAAGCCCATTAGAATCATGGCAGACTTCTCAACACAAACCAAGTCAAGACAAACTTGAAGTGTTTGAAGCCCTGAAAGAAAACAACTTTCAACCCAAATTGATGTATCCTGCAAAATTATCTCTCAAAATTAATGAAGAAATAAGATACTTCCATGACAAAGAACAACTGAAGAAATCCATGTCCACACAAAAATCAAATAAAATGTTAACATATTACATAACCAATGTTATAAAAATTGGCAATTTTATGGTCTTAGAGCTTATATTAGAAAAGAGAAAAGACTAAAAATTGGTGTTATAAACATTCTAGTTGAAATATAATAAAATAGCTCAACATGGTGGCTCACTTCTGTAATCCCAACTCTTGCAAGGCTGAGACAAGAGGTTCACCATGAGTCTGAGGCCAAAGTGGGCTACATAGTGAGTTCAAGGGCAGCCTGAACTACATAGCAAGATCCTGTCTCAAAAACAAACAAACAAGCAAATAAACAAAAAGTTATAATAAAATAATATGATAAACCTAAATACAGGAAAATAAAAATATGATAAATAATAGGTATAAAATAGATGAGTCACAAAAACAGAAAGTCACATTTGGAAAAGAATGAAATGCATAAAATTGATTAGATTTTTGATAATTAGAGTGCACACAAAATGTTCAAAAAGAAGACATGGAAATAAAATGAAAGGCAATATTATGAAACCTGTAATCCTATAAAAACATTATATGAGGTGGACGATTAAGAAAATATACTTTTGGGCCTGGGATTTGGCTCAGTGGCCTAAGTGCCTGCCTGGCAAGCGTGAAGTCGTGAGTTCAATCCTTGGTGCCACAAAAAAAAAAAAAAAAAAAAAAAAAAAAAAGAAAATATACTTTAGGAAAATATATTACATTCTTTTGTAACCTAAGTGTTTCTAAGATTACATTCAAAATTTATGCTTAATTGCTCAAATCCAATTCTTTTAACATTTTTATTAAGGTATAATTGATATACCATAGAATACACCCACACAACATTTAAAATTTAAGTTTCTAGTATACTCAGAGGGAATGAATGATACTGAGAACCTTTCAATATATTTATTAGTCATTTCTTTTTCTATGTGTGTGTGTGTGTGTGTGTGTGCGCGCACACACGTGCGTGCGTATATGTGTGAATAAACTTTCGGCCAATGATCCATGTTGAAAGAAATTTTGTGCATTCAATAAAGTTAGTATCATTCATTTACATGTGCATATCCACACTAGTTGTTGAGAAGAATATTATTTAATCTTTAAATTATCAACACTCTTGTTAAAAATCAACTGACTGTCAATAGTAAGGGCAAAGTTCTACACTTTTGTTCTATTACATTGATCCAAATGTCTATACTCATGCCACCATCTCCATCTTGATTACTGTAGCTCTGGAGTAATTTTTGGGATAGCAAATAATGACTTTTCCAAATCTGTGCCTCATATTTCTATACAAAATTTAGAATCAGCTTTCCAACTTCTCCAAAAATGCCAAATGAGATTTTGATTAACTAAATTTTATTCAGTCTATTCACCAATTCCAGGAAAGTCAATATAGCAACAATATTCAGGGTTATGATGAATGAACATGAGATTTTTCACATCTTAATAAAATCTTCTTTATTTTGCTACTATTTGTAGTAATCAGTGCAAAAGTCTTGTGCTTCTTTAGCTTTATTCTTAAGTATTTTATTCTTTCTGATGTTATTTCCCTTTCTAACTCAAATATACTTTATTTCATTTTGTAGCTCAATTTCCCAGGTGAGAACATCCAAAAAGTTGAATAGAAATAATGAAAATGGTATCTTTGTCTTTTCCTAACCTTTGGGGGAAATTTTGCTCTTCACCAGGAAATATAATGTTAGCTCTGAGTTTTATTTAAATGTCCTTTACTAAGATGGGGATATACTTTTATTTCTACTCTTTGAGCATTTTCATCATGAAAGAATTCTGGATTTTATCTAAACCTACTTATAGTTACTATGCAATTTTACTTTCTGTTCTACTAATATGAAA
The DNA here is from genome assembly GCA_004365215.1 of Cuniculus paca. Lineage (NCBI taxonomy): Eukaryota > Metazoa > Chordata > Mammalia > Rodentia > Cuniculidae > Cuniculus > Cuniculus paca. The sequence goes on from RJWT010000939.1 coordinate 3,202, forward strand.
AACTATGTTAATTGGTTATTGGGTATTACAGAAATCTTGTATTCTGTAGTAAATCACATTTGATCACACTGTAGAATATTTATCATATCTTGTTGAATTTGGTTTGCTGGTGCCTTGTTGAGGACATTTATTTTTATATATATACCTATTGTCTTTTTTAAGCTGAACCTTCCAGACAACCAAAAAAATTCTATCAGTTTCATTCACGTTATTCCACGGAATCAATGTAAATTGTCATAGTGATTTCACAAGGCTAGGATAACCTTCTTATCAAAACTAAAAAAGAAAAAAAGTATAAAAGAACATTAACAGAGAAAAACACCAAGGCAATCTTGAGTATATATATATTTAGTAAATAGCACCCAGGAATCCAAAGCATGTTAATATAGGATCATTAAATGAGGTTTATTCCAAGAATACAAAAGCAGTTCTGCTTTTGAAATTTCTTTTTTTTTTAACTTTTGGTTATGGCCAGTATGAAATACACAATTCCTCTCAGATATTGTTTCTTAAAAATAAAATATTTTGGAAGTAAGTAGGCTACTACTTTCAAAAATTTACTAGAAATATCAAGGAAGACCATTTATCATACTAAAAACCAGAATAAATTAAAAAAGAAAATCATGGAATAGCAATAATGAGATGAATCAAATGTTGGGATTATCTGACAAGGATTTTATAGTAGCCATCATAAAAGTAATTACAAGTATGTTGAATTAAATGAAAAAAACAAGAAGTCCACCAAAGATATTGAAAATTTTTAAAAGACTGAAGAAAATTTATAAACTGTAAAGTATAACTGAAATTGTTAAAGAGTGGAAAGACTTTTTATTTTAAAAAGAAAAAATAAAACAAAATTTCAAAACAAGTTAATAAGAGGGTAGCAATGGTTAACACATTGCATATTGTTATCACTAAATTAGTTACTCAGAGTACAAGATATCGGAATTTAATTGTCCCAACCATATTAGAATAAACCTTTATTTCTTAAGATGGTTCATAGGCATATGGCTGTTCATTTTATTATTCTATATGATTTGTAAACTCTGGGCTTACATATTCTTTTGTATATATGCTATATATAAATAATTTTTAAGAGAAGTGCGAAAAATTACTATAATGTTGATGTATGATTATGTATATATTTATGAGTTATTTTTTAACCACAAAACTGTTTCAAATTGTTGATCAGCTTTCATGAGCAAAGTCACATTGAGTAGCCATTCCATGTTCCTAGCATTATATAAATTATCTCATTTGTAACACACCAGGCTTTTGAGGCAAGAAAGTATAAAATTCTTGTATTAATGAAAAAAAGTGGCAGAGAATTGAAGTTATTTGTTCAAAGTCACTCGTGAGTTTTTTGTATTTAATTACAGATCTATCTGACTTTAATGTCTAAAATATTAACCATAAGAGTGGCTTCCCTTTAAAACATAAATGCAATAAATGACTCCATTTTGACATTTTGAATTTATTCTTTGTTCTTCATAGATCCCACATCTGGATAATCCTATCATCTGTCATGAAAAATTATCCATAATTTTATCAATCACAATTCGACAGTTAACCAAGATAACACTGTGTAAATAGCAAACATTTAGCAATCAAAGTACTAAATAAAATATTAGAATCTAAAATAGAATTAAGAAATTATGTTTTAAGTTTCACTGTAAAACCATAGATCATTAAAAACTAAGGTCATATTTTGATTTTTTCAGCAAAACATTTAAAAGAATGATGATATTATTGAAAAAAATAGAGTATCATTTGTTTTACCATTCATAGGCTATCATACACCAGACTTTTATTTTTTCCCAAGCATTTTATCTTCTTTTCTTATCCAGTATCTGATATTTTTTATTCAATATCCTTTAGACAAAAATTCCTGTGATTTTAGTTGATACTCTTTTTCTTCAGGGCCAGAGATGGCCTGCAAATCTCAGTGGAAGTCATATTTACTCATTTGTTTATAATGGCACAGTGCATCTTTGAAGTAGGAAGCTAATTGATGCTGAGCATTTACCTTTCAGTAAGTCTCCTGTGTTTGCTTGGGCCTCCTCCAAGTCCTTTGGTCACGCTGCTCTCTGTGGTCCAGGACAGCCTCCATGGTGGGAAGCTGGCCGTCATCCTCTGGTCTAGAAGGCCTACACTCCAAGCAAAATACAGATTCATCTCCAGAGGCTAGGGATGTAGCTAGAGGCAGAGTGTATGCCATACATGTGAATGCCCCTGGATCCAGTGCCTAGCACTGCCAAAAACATAAAATATCCATCTCCAAGGAGAATTAACTTTAAATAGAAATTCTGAACTTTAACATATCCAAGTATTGTTTTGTCTGGTTCATTTTATTTTTCAAGTTAAACTATGCCCAAGTTATACGAAAATATCTTTAAGTGAAGATATTAAAGAAAAGACTGACTCAAACCATGACCTAGTGACCTTTCCTGAATGCGCAGATTATTGTGGAGCCAAACTAGTTATTTCACTTTCCTTAACAAGCAGTCCAAGGCCTTCATGATTGGTCTGACTTTAACAATTATAACTGATTCTGAAAAGCACTGAAATTTTTCAATCATTCTGCATGCAACATAGTCCCAACTTTTCACAAATAATCAACTGTTTCTCCAGGAGCAAATATTTATGATGTTCAGATACTGACACTAGCTAGCATCTAAGCACCAGCGCTATATAGAACACCACATAGCAGGACACTGTGCAAGTCTGAGATAGATAGGTGTCTTGGTTACTTTTTCTCTTGTTGCTGGGTCAAAACACCTGACACCAAAGTGGAGCAAGAAAAGGTTTATTTAGCTCACAGTTTCTGGAGATTTCAGTCCATAATCAGCTGGCTCCAAGGCAGGGTGGCATGGCACTGGAGCAACACTTCAAGGCAGCAGCCAGAGCAAAAGAGGGAAAGCAAGCCTCTTCTCTTCCCTTACATTGTACACAGGCCACCCCCCACTTCAGGGCGGTTATAACACTCCCCCTTCAGGATGGATCTAACACTCACAAAATCTCCTTGCCCTCCTCTGTATAGGATGAGGATATTTACAAAGTAAGAACCCTGTCTCTCAGTTAAACTTCTAAACTGCTCAAGTTGACACAATGTATCAACCATAAGAATAGGTGAGAAGAAAAGAGCCAGGACAGGTCTCTACTCTTTAGACTGGAGTCCTTATGTATTCTCTTTGTGTGTGTATGTGTATGTGTTTGTGCACATGCACACATGTATTTAACAATGGTTCATACACACCTAAATGACCTACAGATGTATCAGTTTTATGTTTTTCTATTTTTTGAAATTTTAAGTTGAATTTTAAGTTTGACTTAAATGTGAATGATGTATGCTTACTTTTGTTTCTGAGTTTTAACAGTTTCAAATTTTACAAGGCCCATGTCTTAGTCACTTCTCACATTGCTGTGACAAAATACTTGACACCCCAAGTTAAGGGAGGGAAGGTTCCTTGTAGTTCACAGCTCGTAGAGGTTTCAGTTCATAGCCGCCTGGCTCCAAGATAGCACGGCATGGCAGAGGACTAGCACAGAGGAGAAATAGTCCATGGCAAAGTAGGCAGGAGACCACCAAGCAGCAGCAGCAGTCTGCCTCTCTCTTTTGTTCCTTTCAGGCTACCTACCCTTCAAGTGATGCCACCCACACTCAGGGTGGGACTTCCCATTATCCACACCCAGAACTATGCCAAAACTTATCAGTGAACTAATTTAGTAATCATGTATGCTTGATCCCAACATCACACACCTTAGATCCAGCCATCTCTAAAAGCTTCACTTATGACTGCATGAGACTTTAGGAGAACGTCTAGATACTTGCCATGATAGCCTACTTTTATGATAGACCTCTAAAGTATACACACCAACTAAATAAGGTTTTATATATTATTTAACTTCCGTTAAATTTACTAATGAATTTCATTAAACCATGGGCTAACAGTTGTAAAGATCAGGTAAGTAATGAAGTTAGATTTGATGGGAGTTTAGGTCTAACTGATTTGCTTATTCTTATGTGGTAAACATTTGGAACAAGCTTATTTTTAAATACAATAATTCTCAGATGGAATGGAATACAGGGTCCAGCAGCACACTAAATTTAGCTTATACTTGCATGTTGGTTGCAAAGCTAGTATTTATACATACATACATTGCTCAACTTTTCTTAGAAACTGTCCTTTCTATATTTTTAATATATATGTGGCCCATTTGTTTCAAATAAAACTCTTTACCAAAAAAATCAAAGAATGAACTAGAACTAAAAGACAGTAAAGAGTATAATCAAATTCATTTTCTTCCCACTTAGTCTAATGTGAATGAGAAGGATAAACCAAGGAAAACTAATTTGCAATAATCTGAGTATTTGTGATATGAAAGTCAATTTCTCAGGCTCCAACAAAGAAGATAATTAAATTTAGAACATTATAAATCCTGTTCCTATGGTTAGATACTCCTACCTTTTTTTTTTTTTTCTTCTAGCAAAGCAGGAGTTTGGGCCATACAAGAATGAGTGACACTACTGCCCAGGGACTGTTCTTTCATTTTCAAATAGCTAATTCTGTCTCTGAGATTTCATAGCCCAAAAGACACTGAAGATGCAGCACAGTATCACTAGGTCTTAATGATGTCCTGTCTGTAGGGTCCATCAGTCCCTGATAGAGGACTACAGAAATGTTCGACTGTAATAGAAGATTCATTCATTTTTCCTTACAGATCTATTCATTTTGGTTTCAGATATTTTGTGGTCGGGGGCATGCATACTTGTTAGGGATTGTTGAGTCTTCTTGGAGAATTGAGCTCTTTGTCATTCAGTAATTCTTTTATTTATTCATGATGATTTTCCAAGCTCCGAGGTTGACTTTGTCATAAATCAATACAACTATTCCAGCTTTCTTTTCATTAAGGACTAGCATGGTGCCTATTGTTTCCATTTTCCACCTTCTCTGATTTTAACTGAACAGGTTTATGATTCCATTTTCTCCCTTCTTAGCATAATCATATTTCTTTTTGAATTGTTTTTAGTGCATGTCCTAGGTTTCACAACATTAATTTATAACTAATCTAAATTTGCTTTTATAAGCCACTTCCCAGTGGGGTGCAGGTACCTTATGATAGTTTATTCTAACTCCTCCATTCCATTCCTCATAACACACTGTAATTCATTTCATTTCTCCATATGCTATAATTATACAGTGCATGTTCATAATTATTATTTTAAACAGATGTTTGTTAGATCAGATTAGAAAAATAAGAATTTTATTTTACCTTCCTTTGTCCATTTTCTGCCTCTTCCTCTCTTGTGTAACTTCTAGTTTCCAATTTATATCATTTGCTTTCACTCAGAATTTATTTCATCATTTCTTTCAAGAAAGGAATTTTACAACACATTTTATTAGCTTTTTTAACAAGAAACTTTCCATTTCTCTTGACTTTGAAGGATAATTTCAAAGAATACAAAATTCTGGGTTGAGAAATTCTTCTTTCATCACTTTAAATATTTTATTCTACTTCCTTCTGCTTTCATGGCTTCTATCAAGAAGTTTGATATAATTTTTGCCTTTATTCCTTTATGCATAAGTTGTTTGACATCTGGATTCATTCAAAAATTACTTTTCATTTTTGCTTTACTTTCTGTCGTTAATTTTGGAAAATTCTCAGTTATTATTATTTTAAATATTTCTCATATTTCATTTGTTTCTAGTCCTAATATTCCTGTTCAACATATGCCATATCTTGGTAACTGTTCCATGCTTTCTGGATATTTTGAGACTCTTTTCCATTCTTTTCTCTCTTTGCATTACAGTTTTAGAAGTTTTTACTGGCAGAGTTTCAAATTTCATTCCTTGACTATATCCAGTCTACTGAGCAATTCCTCAAAGACATTCTTTATATCTTTTGGTGTTCTTAAATTTAGCCTCTACTTTTGATTCTTTATTAAGGATTTCATCTGTCTTTTTATATTACCTACCATGTATTCCACTTTTCCATTAGTGGCCTTAAGGTATTAATCATAGTCTATTTTAAATTCTCAATTTGATAATTCTAACATATCTGTTAGAATCTGATTCTGAAACTTCATTTGTTGCTTTAGATGGTCTTTTTCTTGTGTTTCATAGTGCTCAAATACTAAATATCAAAGATGAGTTTGATCAAATGGAATGAGAGCAAACAAAAAAAGCTTATGTTGCCCTAAATAAACTTCAAACACCAAGGAAAATGATGATCTAACTTCATAAAAGTACAGTAGATGTATTTTAAAAGCTATAAATTCATCAAAAATGAGAGATGAAAGAAATTGAATGGAACGAGGGGCTACGGGAATGAGAGAGAGAGAATGAAACAATTTAATTGCAGATTATTAATGGCACCAGCTCATTGATCTGAACAGTTCTAGCAAAATGAATAGATGTAATCATAAGTGTTCTCAGACCAAGAGTCACAGTATTTTAGATTAACAAAACAGTCCTAGTAATCAAGGTAAATTCTTCTATGCAGAATATTTAAGGTAATAAACAAAGACTAAATAATAAAATGAAAAAAGCACCACTTTGCAACTTCTAAGGAAACAACTACTTTGGGGATTCATACAATGGCAATGAAAACATAACAAACCATTGGGAAAAGTTGCTGGAAACAACCACATACATCATCATTAGCACACAACCATGCAAGACAATACTCTAAATAGTTTTAAGTATACAGATAAAATTGCCTCGACTTGGTATAAATTCCAGGTTCTAGATTCTTACGTCTTTTCCCCATTAAATCGTGTGACTCAGGTGGAGAAAGGGATTTGGAGTCAGCTCCTTGCTTTGGTGCTGGTGTAGGTTAGCACTCTGAAAAGAATGGCTGCATTGAACTCCATGTGCTCTCAGCCTCCCTCATTGGTGGACTCAAAAATGCATTTTTATCCAATATTCTTAAAATACTATACGTGTAGCTATGAATAGAGCTGGTAGGGTTTGCGTTTTTTGAAGGTACAACAACTGTACCTTGAAACAATAAAGATATTTTCAAAAAATTCAGCAATTATGTTTAATAGTATAGCTTTTATAAAACATAAGTGGACAGATCATCTTTGCTGTGCATTTTAAAAATATTAATGTACCAAATATTCACTGAACACTCAGTAGCCTTTTCTACTGGTGACAATAATGGGTAAAACTTGCATATGAACAGCATATCAACACTCCCATATCAGAAAAATATTGTCATGTTGGTCAAATAAATGAGGGTTACCATTTAAGTGGTGATACTTTTATGTTACCAGAATAAAGTTTTATCTGATCATTTAAATGTCTATATTATCCGTAATCATAATTTATCTCTATACTTCTACAGTGGGTCCCCTTACCTATGCCAGCAACCTTTTATCAAGAGCACCTCAAACTCTTGATCCTAATTTTCCCTTGGTAAGATTAGAGATTTCAGAGAAGAAAGAGAATGGTAGCATAGCAGGCAAGCTTAATGTTCCATTATTCATTTCTCCTAATTTTGATATATTACTGCCCAAGAGAACTAACTTCAAATATAAATGCTGTGCATAGTAGATGTGCTTTAGCTAATGAGAAAGGAAGATAATATAGTTTTAAAAAGAATTATTCTTGTAGACTATCCTTCCAATTTTCACAAATTTTACTCATAGAAGTAGGTAATTTTATTTTTAATTATTATCAGTCTATAATATAGCCAAATTATGTTTTTGACAAACTTTCAGGAAAACACCAAGAAACATGTAGGTACTCGAGACTAAAACGAGGCTATTCTTTGTCATTTTCTACTGCAATATAGTGACAGACTTGTTACCTAGTGGATGCTACTTTTAGAACCATTGCCCTATTATTATATGGAAGCAGCAACACCCCTAGTATAGATATAGCAAAATTTTGCAAATTCTGGTAAAGTGGATGTTACAATTCACTGCAACTAATTAAATATGTAAATAGTTGCAAAATAGCTTACCTAAACAGTTATTATTAAGAAAATATAATTTAATATCAAGGAACAGCATTTCTTCTCAAAAACACCATAATATTTTCCTTTACAACATAAAATATGTATATTCAATTGATTGAGTTGTTCATTAGAACTTTCAATATACAATAAGATAATTAGTAAGTGCTACCAATATTTCACTGTAATACATTTATTCACTATTAGCATGTAATGATTTAATGGTTCTCCATGAGTTGAGTATCAAATACCTATTTTTAAATGATGTAATCACAGTTTGATGAGAGTCTAATGACACTAATCAATTTTCTTTGTTCTAGTTGAATTATTTTGAGAACTACTATAAATACATATATAATGACAATTTAGGTAAAAGAAGTTTGTAACACAAAAGCCTATAAAAATCTCAAAAAGACATGTCATTATGATATAAACCTAAAGTTCTGAGTGTCACTGCATTTGCAGCTCTTTTAATAATATTTTGAATTGACTTTATAATGATGTGAAGTTGCAAATATTTTTCTTCAATATTTTTAATAAAATATTTGCTATATCACTTGAAATTTGATATTCCATACTTCATACTTACCACATACCATCAATCAATATAAGTTACTCAATTTACCTGAGACAGAAATAGAGATGGCTTATTGACTGACATATATAGATTTGTCAAATCTTCCTGCTTTCATTTATGTCTGCACTAATAAATTAAAATTTGAGTTTACCCATTTGAACTCACAGAAATCCTCCTACCTTAGCCTCCCAAGTGCTGGGATTACAGGCATGAGCCACCACACCTGGGTCAGAACTTACTTTTTAAACAATAAAAAATAATTACTTTGTTTATTATCTCAGAGTGAATGAAACCAATATATTACTTTTCCCTTTGGAAGATAAAAGTTCTATTTTCCTAGTTTTAAATACTATTACAAGAGAAGTTCAGTTTACTCAAAGATCTTCACAAACTAAGAAAAACTATTTGTGAGTTTTGTATGCAATTTAGGAATTGTCTTATGGTAGGAATATTTTACACATATAATCCTATTTATTCTTTACAATCACTCTAAAAAATAAATCCCATTTTTATTCTATCAATAACTGAAATGAGGAGAGCTTTAAGGTGCCAAAACTGTAGACAAAAATTTACCTCAATATAGGACTGAGCCATTTACACATTATGTTTACTAACTTCAATCTGGTAGAGATATTTTTACTAGTGATCTACTTACCAGTGGATCGAATAGTTTGGTGTTAGGATCACTAAATTCTTGTATTAGAATCAAGAGCCTAATAATTTGCATCAATTGGCATTTGTCACAAAAATTGTTTGACATAATCCAATACTTCATGTAAAGACTTTATTTAAGTTTGGATCTTATTTAGGAGTACATTTTTTTTTGCTTTTTTTTTTTTAAAGAAAGTTGCTTCTGAAATGGAATTACTAAGAAAAGTATGTTTTTCTATGATAACAATACATTTTCCACTTAGGGCAAATAATAACTTTAAAAATATAAAAGATATGAATATCATGAAAAAGCAATTGCAATTGGTTAAATTTAGGAGAGAATAATATACTGTATGAGGACATTTCTTAAGAATGGAGTATTTTCATTTGATTTGGAATTAAGTAAATTTCCATTCATTTTCACCTTTTTCTTTTGTTTAATATGCAACTATCAATTAATCACTTTGAGGTATATCTTTCTTTTAAATTGTTCTTGTGTCCTAACGTTTACTATGCCCCACATGCAAGAACATACTCTGTGTACATGTTGGAAAGGAAATATTTATTTCCTAGTGAGATTTTGTTTCATTGAGCTTTAATCTGTCTGTTTTCTCAGATTCTCTGATATTGCCTCCCATCTTCATCTACAAAGTCTCTTTTTACTAAACATGAACAAGTACTTTAGAAAGTTTTAAGAGGAGCTAATCACATTACAAAAGGAGAGACACTGAATGTTTATCAGAGTGTTAATATTGCTACCAAACTCTTAAAACTTTTCTAATTAAAAACATTTAAAATGCATTTATTGTTACTACTTGCTAGGATATTTCATCATATACCTCCAACACTATCTTTTGCATCTCAGTAAATCAACTGAGCTTTATATGTTCTCCTTCAATGCTCTATAAAATGAAAAACATACATTGTTTTAAGTGAATTATTAGAAATATTTTAAAGTTACAAAAAGTTGAAAACTACTACAAAGAGTCCTTTGTCAATGTTATCTAGATATAAATATTTCATTTCACTTCATTTGTTCACTCCCTTTCCTTATTCTCTGTTATTATTATCTATCTTTTCATAAACCAAATGACAGTGTGCTAGAGATATGTGTTAGCATTCCACTGCCAAAATACTCCAATGTATACTTTCCAGAAACAAAGATTTTCTTCTTAACCCTCATATAGCCTTCAGGTCAGAAAACCAACTAATCCTTAGACCCCATTCCAATTTTAACAACTTTCACGAAAATGTGCTTGCTTCCTTTTTGTTCTGGGATTCAATCCAAGGAAACACATATCATGTTGACTTTGTTTCCTCTAATTTGGCATTTTGTTCTCACAGTCTTTCCCTATCTTTCTTGTCCTTGACAGTTTTAAGGAGCATGGATCATACATTTTATAGGGTGACTTTCATTCCATACCTTTCTAGTCATTTGGTAAATGTAACGGTTCTCAGCAGGAGAAATGTGCTCTCCAGGGGTCATTTGGCTCCTGAGTATGAGCATCACGGGAGGTGCTACTGACAGTTAGTGAGCAGGGGCCAGGAATACTAGCAAACATCCACAATGCACAGGACAGCATGCAGCCCACAAAGAACTACCCAGTACAAACATCCACTAGCACTGAGGTTGAGAAGCTGTATTTAGTATAATATCCCCATACAGACTTTCAAGGACAAGAAGAGAAAAAGATGACAGAGCAATCCTACCACGAACATAGATCTGATGTTTAAAACAAAATGGCAGTGAGTCAAATCCAAGAGGAAATAAATTTACATGTCTTTCCAAGTTGAGTGTCTCCTAAGAGAGCAAGGGAATTTTAGAACATATATAACTTGACATTTATGAGGTATCAAAAAATAGGATTTTATTAACAAATTAAGATCTCCTTACATAAAGTCATAATGAATTTTAATACAATTTGGTAGAAATTATCCAGAACTGGCCTACACAGAGAGGAAAAAGCCAACAAATAAAACGTGTTAAGATATATAAAGACTGAAATGATCATTTCACATATTGCATCAAAGCTTCAGAAGGAAAAGGAAGTTTATGTTTGAAAATTTAGTGGTTGAATTTTTTTCCAGAAATGAGGAAATATATATAGGTTTAAAAAGTCCAAACAAATTTGAAGAAGGAAATGTGGAAATTCACAACTAGGACGTGCAGAACATCAAATAAAAGACCCTTGATAGCATCCTGGGAAGAAAAAAAGGAACCACAATAAGAATAACTTCTGACTTCTTCACAATAACGAGGGAAGTCAGATGCTTTCCGCAGATTAAAAGGAAGTGATGGTCAACCAAGAATTTAGTAGCTCCAGGGAAAATACCTTTTAAATACAAGGGAATAATAGGGACATTTTCTGTGACACAAAACACTAGCTGGCCACTTCACCTGAAATGGTAAATAAACTTATGATACCGACTAACATTGATAATTAGGAAAACATAAACCAAGAACCAGACAAGATACCATTACATTTGTATCAATTTTAGAAATATCAAAAATGCACATAAGCATGCACCGGTGAAAGTAGAAAGAAAAGAAAAATCAGAACACATTTGTGCACGTCTGGCAAAATACGAAGTGCATAAAATACTTTAGAAAATAGCATTATTTTACATGTGGTCACAAAACATGGCCCAATAATTAAATTTTATGTTGATAAAATGAAGGAGAGTTTTCTTCTGAGCACAAGTGAGAGGGAATAAATAATCATAGGTGTGCTGGTGATAAAAGACAACCTAGAGATACTATTGAATGTGAATTATAGAATGAGCAAACAGAATTGGGGATATACTGTACTGAAACAACAAACTGGTTGAAATGAGCAAGTTACTGCTACAGATACAACGAAATCTCAGCGAAGTCTTGTGGAGAAAATAAATTCAGGTAGCAGAAAAATACATACATATCATTCCATATAAGTACACTTCAGAATCATTCAAAATTGCCCCTCATGTTACCATGGAGTACAAACATGTGGAAAAACTATAAAGTAAAGCAAAACTTTAATAAAGATAAAATTCAGGATAGTAATCTTGAGCAGGATGAGGATGAGGATTGAGTCAGGAAGAGCACAACTGACAGCTTCAGGGTAAGTAGTAACATTCATTAAACTATTTTTTATGTAAGCATTCACTGAGCAGTACTATAGTACTTTATACTATACATGTAATAGCATAAATATGACCTGTCTGATTAGTATCTTCTTTTGTGCTTCTCTTCCTTACTTGGAGTTTGATGACTGTATTGAGTATAACAAATTAGCATGCTATTTAATCTCTCTCTACCATGAACCATTTTTAATCTACTTGACTTCTCAGGTTCCAAGAGGTGTGTCCTGAATTTTATCAGTATGACTATTATCACTGCATGACTATTCCTTATACTATGAATCTTTGTTTTACATGTATTGATGCTGTGTTGGTTTTTAAATAATGATCAATGATGGGTAAATTGGTGACTGATGATTATAATAATTACTAGTGTGAATGTAACTCTTTGTCTTATTTGATATTTTCACATAATTTGTATTTTTCCCAATATTCACATTTCTATCTGATATTTTTCTTTTTTTGATATTTTTCTTTTATATTAGATAATATATATTGTTTATTATAAACAACACAGCTAGATTTACTTTTCATCACTATGAGACTCTATCTTTTCATAGGGAAATGCATTATTATGTGTATTTTCATTCTGGATATGTTTAATTTAATTTCTGTATCTATAATTTTGCTGCAATATATTTTCAGATGATTATTTTGAAGTCCTTTTCAAGTTCCCTTCCCAAGAACATGTTGTCAAACTAAGATGCTTCCTCATTATACATTAATTATTATTGTGTGCCATCAAGAAGGAAAACAGAGATTTTTCTCATCTCAAAAACACATCTTGAAATAGAATGACATTTTTAATTAACAGCAGAGCCCAAGTGTCAATAATCCCCCAGAAGCCCCTTCAGTCAGAATGATTGCTACCAAGAGGGTAACTGCTATTGCTTAGGTCAGTTCTTCAACTCAGGCATCTTGAAGCAGAGTGGCTCCGTACAAGATCTTCCTCTGTTTTTTCTTTACCAATGCAAACTTTCAAAGGCATGTAATTCAATATAGTTTTCACAGCACCGCTAAAGCAGTGATGTCCCTAACATCTGAATTACAATAGTGCATACATTTTAAGGATATTGCTACCCCTTTGAGCTTTCTCATAGTTTAATGGGGAATCAATACTCTGAGTCTCAATGACACATCTTTCATTGTTCTCTGCAGATGTATTGTAACTAACTGGCAGTATGAATTATATATTTAATCCTGTGGCCAAATAGTATTAATTAGCATTTTATTTTAATGCATACATCAAGAAAACACTGGTGTTCTGCAAAGCTATTATGCCTGGTATACAGACATTTGTCCTTCAGAAATGAAAATGAAATTTAATTTAACATTATAATTCTAGGAATGTATTGCAATGCACGTAGTTTATTATTGTTATGTTTCCATGGACTCTTTGTGCTAAGAATTTATATTTTCTAACAGTAAGCGTAGTGTCAGAAATTCTGGCATTTGGTTCCCCATGTCTTTGAGCTTACAAAATGGCCTTTGGAAATCATGACAGTTGACAGCACTCACTCACATATCTAAAATATATTGATTCTTCAAGTGGTATTGAGGTTTACCAGGCTTAGTGTACTTCTCCTCTCCAAAACTTTCATACAAGCTCTTTCTCCACATTTACCACTTACCAAGCTGGATGACTCTTATTGATCTCCTGAGCCTCTACTTATAAGTTTACCTCCCCTCTGAAGCCTGTCCTTGCTCATGCAGGAAGTACTTCATTGACGGCTTATTGCTTCTGAAAACTGGACGCTCCTTCCCAGCAGGTCATGAGGATTCTCACTTTGACATCACTAAGGTGCAGCAGATGCTTAAATAAAGTAGATAGTGAAGAACATTTCTTTAGTTATAAATCAATGAATAAGTGAAAAGACACCTATCCACAAACACTGTGCATTAGGAGCATGTGAATAGAAAATGAGTTAGATCTAATCCCTTTTCCCATACTCAGAAAAGGTCAGTCAGTAGGCAATCAAGGTTCATTTTACATTTATTGACCAGTGAGAGAACACACAATGGGATCTTCAAATACTAGCTTTACAGTTATTGCCTGAACATTAAGCCAGTGCTAAGGAGAGAGGAAACATTCAATTTTAAACTACATGGTGTAGGATGCGGCACATAGAAAGCTGGAGAGAAGATTATACTAGGATCCAGGAATTCAGAGCCTCTCTTTCTCTTGTGTTGTAGCAGGTAAAAACTGTGGCCCTTTTTTTCCCAATTTATGATAAAATATGAAGAAAAACTACTTTGTTTAACGTTAGGAGATTAAGATGAAGGTACATTTTAGCAAAATGACATAAAGCCTTCACTATAAAAAACAATGACTTTTTAATGAAGAAATTATTATTTTGTGTTCAACTTCTGAGAAATACTACACAGATGGATAGAGACCTTGGCTGACTCATTTCATTGTGCTTTCGAGGCCAAACACTGGTGGTCATTTTCTGTGTCTTAGGAACTTTTTAGACAGAAAAATGTCCAACATATTATTTAACAATAATATGATAAGATGGATTTCCTAGATGTAGCAAAAAGTCGTTGCCCAAATACAAACTATTTTATCCAAATAAAATCTTTCTTAGTTTTGTTATTCTTATTGATGCTATCTTTCTTAATGAGCTATATCACAACTGAATCGCATAATGGGTAATTAAAATAATTTACAAGCATCTCATTTGGTGATAATTTTCAGTTCAGGTATTCTGAATAATTTTAGTTAGTCAAGGTAGATTCAACTTATGTGATACTTATAAGACATGTTAAAAGATAAAAGTGTTATGTTGAGAGTAGTTTTTCAGATTGCTATATAACATTTTGCATAGTAAACAGCTCATTACACAAATGTATGTCAGTGAAGACAATAACTGTAATTTTCAACTTTCCTGACACAATAACAGACACCCCCAACTCAAGAGAAGGCAGGTTTAACTTGGCTTATGGTTTCTGTGGATTTAGTCCATGGTCAGGGGCTCCAAGGCAAAATTATTGTGGTTGAATGATGAGACAGACCAAAGTTGCTTAGTTCATGAAGTTGAGAAGCAGAAGGAAGAAACAGCACCAGAAAAGACCCTATCCAGCACCCAAAGTCAAGCCTCCTTGATCCACCTAGACACACCCTGCAGTGTGTTTTACTAATCCCATGTGGATCCCAAACCAATCAAGTTGATACAATGAAGATAAACAACAATCTGATAAAATGAATAAACATATAATATGCAAAGAAAATGTGGTTTTCAGTGTTGGAAGACGTAACATAGGGTACACTGTGTGAATAGCATTGTAAAGTATAATTTTTATTTAAAGGCATATAAATGTTGTCATTAGTAGTCACAATCTCACAGTGCTAGGAGATGAAATTATACAGACTAGCAGTAATGACAGAAATAATCACTGTCATATTGATATCAATGATAATATCAAAATTAAACTTCTGGAATTTGCGATTAACACATTGCTCACCTTTTCATCAACAAGAATTCCAATTAACTCATGCTAAAAGTTGAATATTGAAATAATGTACAGGTTTCTAATTACAACCTAAGAACTCAAATCTTACACTGAGTGGCATATTGAAAGAAAACATTAATGACTGTTTTTATTTTGAAAGGATAAAATTGCTGTTACACAGGAGTCTTTATCCTGAATTTTATATTTGCTGTCTAAAGAATTTTTCGTTCAAATTCTAGCAAGGTATTTGAGTAGCTAGCTAAAAATACAAGTTAATGAATAAACACCAACTGGCTTCTCGTGTCCTGACTATATTGGGATTATAGATTTCTTTATGTCTCTAACTTATTTTTGAGAAGACCCGTTTTTTTCCTCCCATAGCTATGTATGTCTTATCATATGAAGAAGACCTTTTAAAATTGCTTTCAGAAACCTTAATATGTTTTTGGAACACCCTTCTTAGTTTTATTGTGTTGGGGGGAGGGGTTGAAAATCCTGCTTTCTAGTCACTTCATTATAAAACTGGCAGAAGATACCAGAGATTTGTTCAACAGTCCTTTGTCTGCACGCACTTATATTACATTTTAATTAAAAACACTTTATATATGTTCCTACACAGACATTAGATACCAAATAAGACCATATATTTGTCTTTGCTTTTCTTCTTACATAGTGGGTATTTGCCAGATCAAGGCAGCAGTTTTACTCTTGTTTTCATCAGAGCACAAAGAGGAGTAGTAAAAATGGGGGTCTAGTCTTTTTTCCAGGAAGGAGCGCTATCTTCATAGTTCATCATGGAAGAAAGGCTGGGGGGTTACTCTTTTGTAGCTCTGAGCTTTCAGAGGATAACTGTAAATCATGACTAGGAGAAAAAGCCAAATGCTCTGCTTAAGAATAAAATAAAGGAAGCCATTTTGGTAAAGTAAGGGCAAAAAGTTTTGAGATAGAGAATAGAAAAGTATCTGGAAGCACCAGGCAAGGGGAGAAACCTAACAGGACAGGTATAAAATATAGAAGGCACCAGCAGATCTTTCTTGCTAAATGCTGACCTTGTACCTGGAGGGAGAGCTTTATGTCTGCAGGTACAGAATCAAACAGAATATAGACAGATCGACAGAAATTCACCTCCATCCTTGGAGCTAGTCAAATCACTTTACAAAATGCTTTTTGTATCAGGATAACATTCTCAACATTTAATCATGGAAACTTTCAGATCAATCTGTTAAAAACATTTTAAATCACCTATTCTGCAATCCCATTGCACAGATTAAAATGTATTTAAGGACTGGTGTGAGCATAAGAAATAAAGTATTGGTTAAGCAGACAATGAACACCTACCTATGAAACAGTATCCCAATCCATTCATAAATACTATATATAGCTTTTGCAATTAGTTAAGATTCCTCACCATGTTGGAGAATATTTTGAGCGAAAAATAAAAACTCTAACAATAAAGAAAATCCTTTGGAGAAATTCAAGAAAAAAACGCAGGAGTGTAAAATTGGGCAGCATTTACCAATATCTACATAAACAGTATCATGTATGCATAGATTCTGCTCTTTGGGAGGAAACCTTAGAGAAACATCCTTTTCTACCAAAGGTGGGATGTGGGGCATCATGCTAACAATGTGTGTTGTGATAACTTTAGATTCCTAGTTTGTGCTGTGTTTTCTGGTTAGTTGGCTACAAACCCTTCCCTCTTCCACTATATTTTCTGCACCAGTGATTGCAGTTCCTAGCTACAAAGATTATTTATGGCCAGAGAATATGTCACGACATGATGTACCTGTCCCGTCTTTGTCTGCTATGATTGCTTTTGTTTGATGGACAAAATAGATATGATCGACCTCCTGCTTCCAGTCAACACAGGTTACATATTCACACAGGTAGTTTTGGTGAGTTTGTCCTAAGCTTCAGTGTCAGTAAATAAAAATACAATCTATTCTCATGCTATTTATTACTTACTAATACAATCACAAGTCAAGTAAAATGCCTTAGCATTTCTCACATTGGGATATTTTAAAGTTGCCACTTACCTAATTATGAGATTGAGACCTGAACAAGATCTATCTCTGATATTCTTTTCTCAAGAGGGTTTTGTTTCCCTCTCCTCTTCTTTGGTAATAACCTCTGATTTTCTTTCATAAAGAGATTGAAAGGAAGCAACTATATAAGCTAAGAGAGAGTAATTGTATTATTTTTAAGTCCATTGAAATGGCAAGGAAGGGACATTATAAATCTTTTTTACTAGGATGTATATTGAGTTTTTATAGGCTTAACTTTGTGAAATGCTACACCACATTACCATTTTCAGAATTCCACCGAGGGCTACCAAAGTAATAGTAATCACAATAATTATAGGCGCAGATAGCAACTATCTTCTAATCAGTCAGCTGTCTCTAAGCAACCAGGCTTAACAAGGCAAGCAATTGCAACCTCATATATTCATGTAACAGTGAATTTCTCAGAATTTAGTCATGATGAAACTAATGCTGTAAACCCTCTGACCTTTAGTGGATTTATTATTTATTTCCAATATCTGAAGTTTAAACTGGATTTTTCAATTGGTCATGATGACTGTTTATTTCCTTTGCACCAAATGCTTAATGTCAACTCAAATGCAGTTTTCACTAAAATCATAAGTGGATTTATTAAATTCATAAGAAATTATTCTCACCCACTTTAAAATTGCTACTGAGAGTTAAAGTGTACATAGTTATACATCATAGCATATATATCATAGACATAAATTGTGGTTTATGATTTCAAGCCATGGGGATTACTTTAGACAATATCTTTAAATAACTCCAATGGCAGTTTTGACTACATTAATAGGACAATTAACAAAAAATTTTAAAATAATGCCACTTTAGATGGTCTGTGACAAAGTTGCCAGCATATATTTGATCTATAACATTTTGGTTTTAAGAACCAAAGATCAGAGTACTTGACACCAGAAACTACAAGCATACTTTTGATATCCACTGAACTCATGACATTTTTACAGTGTTTTCTTTTCATAGCTTCTTAGATGCAGAAAATCACTTGATTGTTAACCAACTCTAAGAATTAAGCAGGACAGCCGGGCGTGGTGGCTCACGCCTGTAATCCCAGCACTCGGGAGGCTGAGACAGGCGGATCGTTGTGAGTTCGAGACCAGCCTGGGCTACAAAGTGAGCTCAAGGCCAGCCTGAACGGCATAGTGAGACCCTGTCTCAAAAACTGGGCTGGGGATCTAGCTCAGCGGTCTAAGTGTCTACCCGGCAAACTCAAGGTCATGAGTTCAATCCCCCGTGCCGTGAAAAAAACAAAAGAATTAAGCGGGACAAAATTTTTATATGAAATTTCAGGCAAGGGAAGCAACTTACTAAAAAATCAATTAGTTTATCCATGGTCACCATGACAGACATAGATCAAGCATCTATGGTCCCTGAATCCAAACCCATTCCTCTTCTTGAAATACAACAATATTTTATCTGTTACACAATCAGGGGTCAAGACGAAAGAGCAAAGATACTTGACCCTATGCTCTCCGAGTTCACTAGACAGCATTCCTTTCTGTCTTAATGTTCATGCCTAATCTCACATGGTTCCATCCAATTGGAAGATTCATGTTTCTACCAGTTCTATGCCTATAAGAGCCTTTCCCTTTTGGCTACAGGAAGTCTATTCAGTATTATATTAGACTATGTCTATGAAATCTTTCTTTGTTTAGTTAATTTAGACGAGACTTCAGGGACCTAGTTTCTTATTACAGTGCTCACTCACTGGGAAACTATGTCTGTCTGATTGTGCTGCAGTTCATGGTCTATTTAAGTAATAGTGACATTTGGTCAAGAGGAAAGCACTCCCTTGGACCACTCATCTCTCTGCCAATATGACTGTGTGTACACCAGGGAAAGAAAACTGAGAGATGTATGCTGTCTTCTGCTGTCCCTTTTTTCTATTTGAACCATCTCAAATCTCTCTGCAGTGGTCATAAAATGCAACCAAGTCTCACAGATGTTCACATAATTAAATCTGTTTGGATTGGGTATAACAGAAATGTACTGAAAGTCAACTTTATGTTAGTAAATCTACAATGAGTCCAAGGTCAGGCACAATCCAGTACTTTCTCCTTTTGAACCTCATGCTCATTTTAAACAAGGCTTCCTGGTCAGCTGGTGCTCTTGGGTCTTTCCTTGTCTACAAAGGCACATGAAAATCTCTCAACAAAATTTATTTATGTCTTCAAGTTTGACTGATTCTCACTGAAGTGTTAATGATACCCTACATGAAAAATTAGAATTTTGATAGAGGTTTTCAAATTAAATCACAAAATATAATTCGCAATGATAAATTGTTACTAATTTGCCCTATAGACATCACCTGTGCTGCTACATATCCAGACCTTCATCCCTCACATAATATCATGGAGGCATTCCTTGATATCCTTTAGGTAAGAGTAAGATTAAAACTTTATACTATTATAAAAGAAAAAGTTCTAGTGGCATGGGAATAGAAGCACATATGTTTAAGTTTAGTATTGAATCAGGAAATTACATAGAAACTACAAAATATTTTTCCTGATGAGAACTTAAAGCTGTATATCTACTTCCTAATCTATTTTTTCTGATACAGATAGTCTAGGCTTAAAGTTTTGGCAAATTTAAACTCTGCCATTATCTTCCCCAGCCTTTATTTCTCAATCATAGGCATATTTTGTAATTCGAGCAAGTTTTCCTTGAAAGGAATAATCAAATGGCTCCAAAACATCACGTCTACCAAATCTTACCACGTATTGCTGTGTGTCACATTTGTGACCCTCAGAAATACACACCATTGTGATATGAAAGCTGCTAGAAATTTTTTTAACATATGCAGCCTTACATGACTTGATCTCAGATGTTGAGTTTTGCCTCCAGTCTCCTTCCATTAAATCTTTTCCAGAGTAGTGAATCTGACATTTCAGTAACCACTATTAAGTAACTATCTGACATACTTATATAGGTAAAATATGTACATAATATGAACCTGATTTCTGATTGTTTATAATATTCAGCATTCACACCAAACATCCATAAAAATTATGACACATGAGTTGTGGATTCCAGTTGTCCTAGATCATGAACAAGAGTAGATTGGAACACGAGATATCTAAGTTTCACCATAAAGAGAAAACAAATGAGAAAAACAGAGAGGAAATACAGTTAAGTAAAGAAGGGATATAAGGAAATGTATTAAAACTGCAATGGCCCCTAAATCTGGAATCCATTAAAATTACCCTGAGAGCTTTATATTTCTTTATAAAATTTATATTTCTTGGCTCTACTAAAAAAATAGTGAATGCAAAGCTTAAGAACACAAAGCCCAAAAATTCATATTTAATAGCTATTTTTGAAGAACCAGAGATAGAGAGACTGTTGGGTGCATTCATTCTTTCAAAAATTATTTATTGACTACTATGCATCAGAGATGGTTTTAAACAGTTGAATTAAGTAAATGAAGATTCTCACTTTGCAACGGTTGCATTATGGCAGTCTGGTAATTTTAATGGACCTGGGTAATTTTAATGGATTCCAGACTCAGGGGTCATTGTAGTTTTAATGCATTTCCTCATATCCGTTCTTTACTTAACTATATTCCCTCTCTGTGTTTTTTTCTCTGAACTTTTCTAAGTTCAGTACATGAATTGCCCAGATTCTTCTGCATTAAAACCATGTCAAATGTTCATTTCCCAAATGAGGAAAGCTAAAGTACAGAGAGTTTAATCTAAGGTTACCTAAGTAGAAAGAGAGGGACCTGGAATTCTCAAATATTATCTAACTCCAGAGTTGCCATTCAGGGCTAGATACTGAATCCTCCAGGCCTACTACAAAGCGAAAATATAGCACCCCTTGCTCAAAATGCAAGAAAAAGTTATTGCTATAGATATTCAAATATAAGGTGCTTTTCTTTATTCTTCAGCCTGTATCAATGTTTGACTTTTTTGCTATCAAATTTTAAATGATTAACATGATTTTAGTTCATCTTTATACTGTACATTGCCAGTTTAAAATGCAAATGTTAGAGCCTTTGCATCAACGATGAATCTGTGAAATTACCCACTTTGTGTTTCATAGCTTGTCCATGCATATGTTTTTCATTCGTACAATGGAACAATGGCATTGCTACATGAAACCAACACAACTGTTTCATTTTTCTTTTGGATGGATATATATTCTACCTTTCACTTAGATATGGCTAAGGAAGAAGTACGAGAAAAAAATCTATGCATTGCATTTTGTTTTCCTTGCCTTCCACATTATTTTCAGTGTAAAAAGTGATCAGCTAACCCAGAGCAAGTAATAATAGAATATGATGAGATTCTCTTCTCAAGAGCACATGTTTCTGTCAATGCCTTCTTTCAGTATTTAAAGAAAGGTCACCTCAGATGGACAGGATGGCTTCTCTTGGCTTTAAGAGCCTACACTTTCACAGTTGTAGCCATGTCACATTCTTGTCTTACACTCACTTTGCATGTAGCTGGGCTTCTGCACACTGTGTGTCTACTCTATGAGCTCTGTGCTCAGAGCACAGGAACACCACATAGGAAACGGGTGGAAAAGAAGAGCAGGCATGAATAGTATATGTATATTCTGTGCTCACACACATCCTCTGTTGTACAACAGAACTTTTTTTTTTTTTTTTTTTTTTTTTGCAGCACCAGGATTGAACTCGCAACCTTGTGCCTGCTGGGCAAATGTTTATGCCACTGAGCTAAATTCCCAGCCCCCAGAACTTCAATAAAGTGGAAACAGTTTAGAATTTTAAAATGGCAACAAAAGAGCATAAATCCAAGCATGAAGTCATCCTGAACCCTTCTGTGTAACCACACAGCTCCCATGCCCAAGATGTTAGCCCTACCCTTATGCTTATCCATTATTTTGTGCTACATGTCATCTTTTGTGGTTTTCTGGTGACCCTTCATCCTTGTCATTTTTCTCGAGGTTCACTGCTGTGCATCAGTAACATTTTCATGATATATTGACTCTGATAGATCTACTTTAGCTCTGGCATTCTTAGATGATAAAACAATTTTTCCTCATTCAAACACACTGTACTTGCTGTAAGCACCAGTTATGGTTTGTATATAGGTGGCCCTCCACAAACCTCATGTAGACATGGAGGCAGCTGAATCTAGCATTTTTGATTGGTTCATTGCCTAGTGCTGGGTTTAGTGCTGGGATTAGCACTGGGATGAGCACTGGGAAGAGCACTGGGATTGTTGGTGTGAGTGCTGCACCTATCCAGCAGTGGAGCCTGCATACTATATAAGGAAGGGAAGAAGGCATGTTTTGGGGGTTTCTTTTGCTGCTCTTCTGCTCTGTTTTGCTCTTGCCACTTGTGAGCTGCAATGAACAGCTGCCCCCTCAGCCATGTCACCCTGCTTTGGAGCCAGCTGGATATGAACTAAAACCTCCAAACTGTAAGAAATAAACCTTTCCTTCCCTAATTTTGGGTGTTGGGTAGTTTGTCTCAGCAATGAAAGAAAAGTAACCAAGACAGCACCCTAACTTGGATAGCTGGGCAGTCACAACTAATCCTCTGCCTTTCAATAGTCATCACCTCTACTTTCCATAACATTACCAGTATTACTATGTGCTATGGATTCTCCCAAGTGTCTTATGCAAGACTTCCTTTAAGCCTTCCAGCAATACCAAAAAGTACATGCTATTAGTACAAGGCAGAATAATGTTCTTCTGCTGACACTCACATTGCTATCCCTGGAACCCATGAATAGCTCACTATATGGCAAGAGGAAATCAAAGTAGCAGGTGGAATTAAGGTCCCCAATCAGTTGATCCTAAAACAGAAAAATCACTCTGGGTTATCTTGGTGGGCTCAATGTAATCACGAGAAACCTTAAAAGTGGAAAAGGAGGACAGATGAGAAAGTCAGCGTGATTCATTGTGAGAAGACTCAGCCAGTCCTAACTGGTCTTAACAATGGAGGAACCATGAGTCAAAAAACATAAGCTGCCTCTAGAAATTGAAAATGCAAGAATGTAGATTCTTCTCTAGCATTGCCAGAAAGGTCCTACCCATACTAACACTGAGATTTAACCTGTGGAGGTCTGGACAAGACTTCTGCCACCTGAAGAAATGCCTGTCACATGTGGTCCTCTTATTCCTTCTGGTTAAATATGATATAGCACATTGTTTGTGTTAGTTTATAAATATTTTGAAGAAAATGATGACCTTCAGCAAATAGCAGTCTCTCCTGTGAAATGTCTGCAGTGTAATAAATTATCACAATATTTAACAAACATCTCTACTTTCACTAAAGAAAAGTACACAGAAAGAACATACCAAATCATATATTGTAAAAAGTAAAGAATCTAGCAGTAACCTCAGATAAGCAGCTTTTTTGAACATTTGTATTCCCCATCTGTCAAGTTACCACAGATTATGCCCCAGGAAGATGCTTCATTCATCATTATAAAACATGAAAAATATATGTCAAAACTACTGTCAAGAGAACCCCTAAGTCTTGCAGACTTTTTTTGCCAATGTGCTACACAGTACTGCCTTTCTGAAACACTGCTGTCAGATTTCTTTTTTAGAAAGAAGGATCTAAGGTTTTTAATACTTGCAAAGGGAAGCATCAATTTAGAGCTACCTTTGTTGTGGATCAAGCAATTATCTAAAGTTAATAATTATTTTTAAGAAGCTTACTATACCTGCCAATATATTGGCCCAATTCTCAAGTTAAATAAAATGCATACGTTCTTTCAATCTAGCTCTCAGGGTACAGGTTGAGATTTTACAGTCTTCCATTCTACAGCACAATCTGTAGGACTTTTTTTTTAATGTCCCTGTTCCTTCATTGCATGTCCTCTAATTCTTCTTAGAACTGCTCTCACCTCTGCCAGGCCTGGAAGCAAAAAGGCAGTTTTCACTACAAAGAAGCTACCAATCCAATATTCTCTGCATAATTTATATGTGCAGCAGGGGGAAATTACCAGCATAATTCCATTGTGTCATTTACACAGTTATACTCAATTGCTCTTCCCTAAAGGCAATACCATTTTTATTTTCAAACGTTGCCTTTTCTGCCTGCATCTTTCATTCCCTCCTTATTATTGGGCTGTGTCCCTATATCTGGGAGGTCAGCACAAAAGCTGTTCTGAACTACTCCCTAATCTTCATTCTCTTCATTTGTTGTAACTTCACAGACAAGCTTGAAACAAAAGCAAACATAATGTTCTTACCATCAACCTTTGTCTTTATGAAGAATCAGAAAATATGCAAGTTCTAAATTAGGTTATGAGAGTTGGTTTTATTTTTACTCATCATTTAGAGCTTTGACTTTAGGTATTGATCTTTAGAAATGAAATCCCCTTGGTTAATTACCAGGTCATGATTAAATTTAAATGAAAAGTAATCTGCATAGAACTGATTACATTGTCCCTGCCTGCTAAAATCCTCCCAAACTAAATGTTCTCTGTGGCTCTTCTGATACTCCCAAATCTTGTCATGTCTCTTTCTTCTGCCTTTCCATTGTCCTTTGGGCTTTCTTTTTCTTCCTTATCAAAACCATATATATGTATGTATATATATATATATATATATATATATATATATATATATATATATATATATATATATATATATATATATATATATATATATATATATATATATAATTATCTATTTAGGAGACTCAATCTGTTCATATACATGAAATTGTGTTATTTATTCCTGTAGTTCAACTGAGCATATCTCTACCAAATTTCCTTTTTCCATTAATTAGAGTTTTTTTAGTATATTTTTATAAGATGCTATACATTTTCAGGTACTATCATGACTACCTAACATAGGTTCATTTTGGAATTAAAGTTCCAGTTCCATTCTCCTGTATAATAAAGCTTCTACTTCAAACAATATTGAAGTTCATTTTCTCACTCCACAGCCTAAAGTAATGTACCAAGTCTCACTTTATTGTAGATGGAAGGACTGAGCATGATTTGGCCCTGAGGAAATGCCTTGGTCTCTCCTTTCCCAAGCAGTAATCGTTCTAGAATTGGAGACTAATACCAGGGTGGGGCCAGCAGAGGTGTGTTTACTTGGCTATAGAACTAGCTAGATGAAGGCAAGTGACCTAACTCAGCTTCTGGCAAGTTCGATAACATACTGGTGGATTTCTGCTGATATGGAAATCTCTGGTAGAGGTGTAGTTGTCTTTTCCAGGCATAACAATCCAACACCCACTCTGGGTTGGGCATTCCATCACTTGACCTGAGTAGCCATAAATCATTGTCTCTTCTATAAAGATTTCTTAGGTTTCTTCTGACAGCCACCACCAACATGAGACAAATGGTCCAGGCCATCTCTCACTCAATCTACCAACAGTCCACTACTTCTATTTAAATGACCTCAACATCAGTAGCTTTAATTCTCTGAGATTGTCCGATAGTTTTCCAAATATTGGGGCAAACAGGCCATTGGAAAATAAGATTGTTGTGAACTGTTAGGATTGTCTTCCTGACTTCCAGTAGCAGATTCTTACCTTTGGTTCTTAACCTTCTTGTTTGTCTTTTTGTGAAACAACTGACATTTTAAACATGGATTTTATATTTTGTACTTTTTGATGTGTATCTTCTTCAAACAAGATTTCCATACATGGATTTTAGAGAAAAGTTCTTAACTGTTTCAAAAAACTTGTAGAATAATATATTTTATGTATCATTTGCTGAGAATATATCTACAAATATCCAATAATCAAAATAGATTAGATTAATGGTTAAGAATAAAATAATAATACATTAAAAATTAAAATCTTTGAGACATTTATTCTAATTAATAGCTAACACATTTCTTACAAGTTATTTGTTGTTTTTAATTTTCACATTCAACTAAATGAAAGAAGAATCTAATCAAGCTATCATCTGATAATTAAGTAAGCGTGCTGATAGACCTTTTGTATGACTTTAGACACATAAGTAACAAGTAATTTAAGTAATATGAGCCCACCCCAATTTATTGACCCATAAATCATGAGCATATAAAATGTTTTTGATACCACTATGTTTTTATATAGTCTTGTGATCTCCAAAATGTTCTTCAGTTTTTCTTCAGTTATTCTGTTATCTGTTCTAATCCTACCTGCAATAAATTTATTTTATGGTTAGTCATCCAGAGTCTGATTTTCTCATGACAGAATAATACTGAGATACACCTAGATTGGGAACATTCCTTCCTGTATTTCTAACTGAAAATCCAAAATTCTTTCATATCCTTACTGTTGATTTCCAAAACATATCACAAGTTTTGCAGAAATAAAATGCGTATCAATGAAAATGCTATGCAGACAAAGGGAGAAGTCAGTCAGAATTGAGAGAGGAGCAAACTAAAATAACTCAAAGATTACTATGTAAGCTCTTCTGTCAACATGAAAACCCACAGGAATCTTTTATTTCCCAGGGAACCAACAATCCATCTTGTTTTGGGGAGATTCATACAAAACGAATATATATGACAATATGATGTCTACAAAGGTTGAGAAATTAGAAGTAATATGCTGCTGAGATGTCTATAAGACAACTCTTCAGTTATATCCATGCATTCTGTGTTCACAACTGCAAGAAAATTAAGGTTCTATACCACAGAAGATCATATTCCTTCAAAGTGAGTAGTCTTTAGACTATAAATTAAAGAGAGAACACAGTTTATCAGTATTGGTCATCTGCAGGACAAATTCCTTTACTGCACAAAACATGCCCTTATCGTTGGACCATTTTATCTCTAAAAAGATGAACATGTAAGGCATATGTGTCGACAAAATAAGTTGCTGAACTAACTCATTAACTAATGGTAACTGCTGGTGCAAAAAGGGCACACAATAAACTCAGTGTCTTATTTTTGCTTTTCCTAAATAAAAGAAAAATAAACAGGAATAAATGAAGGTGAGAGAAAAAAGAGCACATAGGAATGTACAGATTCTCCTCCAGAAAGCATGAGGAACTTATTCTAACCATGCTGCATAGAATACTTGATTTGGATTGGCATGCATCATTTTCTAAAAAGTTATTTCTTCTGTTTGTGCAAAATTGTCTTTGTGCACATGATTAAACATACTACAGAATGTTGTGGGAAAATCTCTAAAGAACTGACATTGCCAGGCATGGTGGCGCAGTCGGCAGGCTGAGGCAGGAGGACCCTTGCAAGTTTGAGATCAACCTGGGCTACAAAGTGAGTCCAAGGCCAGCCTGAACTGCATAGTGAGACTCTGTCTCCGAAAGAAAGAAAGAAAGAAAGAAAGAAAGAAAGAAAGAAAGAAAGAAAGAAAGAAAAAAAGAAAGAAAAGAGGAGAGGAGAGGAGAGGAGAGGAGAGGAGAGGAGAGGAGAGGAGAGAAGAGAAGAGAAGAGAAGAGAAGAGAAGAGAAGAGAAGAGAAGAGAAGAGAAGAGAAGAGAAGAGAAAAGAGAACTGACCGATCAAATTTCTGGTTATCCAGACTAAAGTTTATACTCATTATTTTTTCAAGTGCAATGTTACTAATAAGTAATATTAGAGTTTGCATTAGAGTTTTTGCAACTAGAGTTTTTCCAATTCTTGTTATAACTGTTGGTGAACTAAGTACAGTAATAGAAAAACACCTTATGTGCTTGCTTATGACATGCAGTGAAGGAACCTTAGATTAGATTATTGAAGTGATCCAAGTACCACTATTTTAAGATCTAGTCATTTAGCTAAGTGAAATGTGGGGTCTTACAAGCAACCCAGGCTCCTAAGTCAATAATTAATGCTTTAATTGCTATTTTGCAAAGTTTCAGTCACACACTTTTAAAAATGGTTTGCTAAACTTAGTATACAGTAATGCCTATAACACAAATCTTGATTTGTATATTTCCTTTTCCATATGTATTTTATCAATTAAACTTTATTAACCATATTACAGTCTTTTACTTAGTAAAGTTCTGCAACATGTATATGTGTTTTCAATTAACACCATAGGTTTTATTTAAGGTGGTCATGAGCTAAAGTTCCTGTGTGGGCAATAACCTTATTTTTCTAAGGCATTGTCATTTTTATCATATGTGCATTTCATGTCTAGCTTTTATGTTGAGCTATAAACCTTCAAGCCCTGAAAAGACCTCTGCAAAGCACAATTTAATGCACAACCAAAATGTCCCAAACAGCACTTCCTTAGATCTGAAACCATCAATATCTGCAACATTATTTTAGTTTTTTAAATCAGTTTCTG
Source organism: Cuniculus paca (assembly GCA_004365215.1). NCBI lineage: Eukaryota > Metazoa > Chordata > Mammalia > Rodentia > Cuniculidae > Cuniculus > Cuniculus paca. The sequence continues at coordinate 32,191 of RJWT010000939.1, forward strand.
CTTCTGTGCTTGGACCTTCACACTTAGTCTCTCCTCCTCTAAGTGATTGCTTACTAGTTAATCTGAAACATCATAGATTCAAGGTAAAAACAACATCCTCAATTTTTTACTTAAATCTAGGAGAAAGTATTTTTTTACAGAAAAATTTTTAATAAACTATTTGAAACCATTCTCTTAATATCCTCAAATTTTTGTAAAATTTGGGGTATAGATTTTGTAATATTCTGGAATATCCTTCAAATTTCATATTCACCAAGATCTTGAGTATATTTGGAATATAAAATAAAATGAAAAATCCGTAGAATTTCCATCAAGAAGTAAGGGGATATAAATGAAGATATATAGGTAAAATATTTAAATAATCTAAATACATCTGCTCACTCTAGGTATAGATACGTATATTTTTCTTTAATTTTTTAAAAATTTCAAGTATTCCAGAGCTTTAGAGAGTAAAAAAAAAAAATGAATCCATTTGAACAGGCCCATGAGCTTCACTAAACCTTAGATTTTTAAGTCATAAAATATTACAGATTCAATTTAAGTCCCCTGATAACCCTCCCTGGTCTGATGCAATATTTCTTCCCTGTATACAGCAAGCACGCTTCTCTTTAAATCTTATGGGGACAATTTCCTTGCTTTTAGTTCACTCCTATTGTTTAAAAACTCATGCAAAAATATTTACAGAGTCCTTACAGAATAATGCTTCTTACCAAGGCATTAAAAGTCTACCAATGAAAATATATTTTAACTTTTTTGTCATTAACATACTGGACAAGTAATTCCAGAATTTCCTGTTTTCACTGGGTACTGTTTCTGAGATCAATACATACCAATAACATATTCTTTCTTTTCCACGTATCTGAAAGGCTGTACATAAGAATATATGACAATTTATCATGTGAATGTGTAACAATTTTATATTGTCTTGACAAGGAAATAATTTTTAAAACTTTGTCATGGAAAATGCTACAATAAACACCTTTTTATATGTCTCCTTTTGCACGTGTGCTAAAGAGATGTACCTTGAGTCAGAATCTCTGAGATGAAGAATACATACACCAGCAAATACAACAGGCACAACCAAATTGCTCCTCAGGGTAGATTTTCACAATTTTCACACCAAAGGTGGTATCTCGGTATTCATCAGCAAAATTTTCTAGAATGAAGGCTATTTGTCAAAGGTTGTGAAGTGTAATTTACTGTTTTCACATATTTTTCATTACTAGCAAGGATGAGTACAGATCATACCTAAATATATTATTCCCTGTACATTTTTTTGGTCTAAGAGTCCTTTACGACCATTTTGCCACATACTTTAGCTATGTTAGGATTTTTGTTTCCATGTTTGTATTAGTTTCATAGGTTTATAAATATTGAATTTAAGCATAATTACTTTATATTAATATATGTGGAAAATATTTTTCTTTATTTGATCAATTATTCTGTTTATGGTGTTTTCTGTTTAATGGAAAATTTAACATTAGTTTTAATGATTATAACTACTCCTTTCTGCTTTCCAGAGTGTATTTAATGTAGCTTTCCATATAGTGGACTTATTGACAAATTATGTTAAATTTTCTCATAAAAATTTTAACAGTTTTCACATGTGAATCTTTAATGTATCTGAATTGATTGTTGTAAAGAATGCTGACTTAGGCCAGGCATGGTGGCACATTCCTGTGATCCCAGCACTCGGGAAGGTGAGGCAGAAGGATTGTTGCAAGTTCAAGACCACACTGGGCTACAAGATGAGCACATGGCCAAGCTGAACTGCATAACAAGGCCCTGTCTCAAAGAGACAAAAAAAAAAAAAAAGGAATGCTGATTTAAGGGCTAGGGATACTGCTCAGCAGGCACAGTGCCTGCCTGGCAAGTGTGAGGTCATGAATTCAATCCCTGGTACAAAAAAAAAAAAAAAAGAAAAGAAAAAGAAAAAAATGCTTATTTTTAAGTATTCAGTTTTTCCGTGTCAAGTTTCCATACAAATGTATCTGTCATTGCTTGTTTTCTGTATATGTATCTACACATACTGCATCAAAAAGCACATTGTCATGATTAGATTTCTTTTCTAACTTTTAGTTTCTGTGCTGAGGATAGACCCCATGACCCTGCCATGGTAAAATCCTTCTCTACCAGTAAATGACACCCCTAGTCTTAGATTTGCTTTTAAAAAGTTAATCTTAATATACGTTAGGTAAATCTCCTGGCCTTTTTCAATACTTTTCTTATTTTAGTAGGTTTCACTTTGTTCTTATGTAGGAAATTTGGAATTGGGTTGCCAAAATTACAAGATGTACAGTTACATTGTTTAAAAACTCCCTGAAATTTTAAATTAGTTTTGGAAGTTTCATATCTTTTCAATATTGTCTTCTTTCCTTGAACATTGATTAACATATATTTTATTAAGGTTTTCCTTAAAAGAGGTTAGCAGTTTTGTTATAAAAAGGTTGCACATCCAATGCTAGATTCATTCCTGAAAATAACCTGGAGTTTTTATCATTTTACTTGCTTTTATTAAACTGTCATTATCTGTACTAAATAGTTTATTATCTTGTGTCATTCATAACCATATAATCTTCATACAAAGACAATTTCATCTATTTTCCTTATAACTCATACAGTTCCACTCTTGTTTTTAATCTTATTATGCTCACTAAGATCTCCAGAACAATACAGAACAGAAGCAATATCTTTTACACGTCAAGTTTCCACACAAATGGACCTGCCGTTATTCATTTACTATATATTTCTCTATGTATTTCTGCATCAAAAGATCACTCTAATCTTTTTGTTGAATGTAGTACTTTTAATGTTACTCCATGACTTGATGTGTGTGTGGTATTTTCAAAAATAGACTCCTTATCAGAGTATGGAAGATATATTTTTCCTAACCTTTCTAAACCTTATTAGTATTTTTCAGACTTCCATTGCTTCTATCCATAATTCTACGTTATGCTACCACTCTGTCTTTATATATTCAATTAAGCAAGCTATGACACTAACTCAATCCTGACGTTATCTATGAGATGAATAGTACCAGGAATTATAATCACCACTGAGTGTGTAACAGAGACTGCACCCTAATTATTCATTATCTATGACAATTACAAGAATGCTGCTAACATAAGGAAAGCATTTGATAACATGTATAATAAATAAACATGATCCTTTACACTATTAATACAGTATTTTTATTTACCATCAATATTGTCCAGGAAGTTTTGTTTTATATTTTGCTTCCAGTCAAGTTCCTTTCTTTATGTAGATTAGTGAAACAATACACAAATTTTTTCCAACTTGGGATTCATGTCTTCTGAGAAAGTATTGAGGCGATAATGACTTAAAATTTAATTCACTAAATCAAAATTTTATGCATCTCATTCACCAAAAGAACTTAGAAACAACACGTTAGCAGCATGTAATAACTATAATTTATTATATAAGTAATGCAGAATACAATAATTGGTTTCATAAAAAACTAGTGAAAACAACACATGAGGAGGTTGTCATGGAATTATCCTTTATGCTTCCATAAATAATATTGGCAACATAGAAATCTCTTATCTTGGTCAAGCTAAGATGTTAATTTGTATTTAATTAATGAAAAGGATAATTTGCTTCCTTGGATTAATAAATGGATTCAGTATTTCTGGTTAATATCTCTGTGCAATATTTCTTTTAGGAAAGTCTCTGCTAATTGTCAAAAGGACCTCATTTGAGTAAACTGAGTATATGAATGCCCTACAGAGCAATTATGGAGAAAGAAGTAATTTTCCTTTGCCCTTTTCCACTACTCTTTTTAGTATAACTTTATGGAATGTTATAATATTCCTAAGGACAGAGAATGATGCTCTGCATAGCTTGAATTATTGAGCACATAAAGATTTAAAGGTTAGCCTAGAGGGACATTATTATACTCAGGTCAATAATACCTATTATTAACCTTTCTCATATCTATTAGAAATAAATAAAAGTTCTATGACACTGAATGTTACAGTAGCTTAAAATTTCTAGAAAAAGCTTTTTTGAGGAAAACAATTTGGGAAAGAGTTCCCAGAGGATTTTATATATGGAGACCAAGAACATATGGGAAGCCAGCAGTTCCCCCCACAAAGTCTCTGCCTTTAATTTAGAAAGAAAGTGCTGATGGGGCTTTTTCCTCCTGACAAAATTTTCTGGACTAGCTCAGCTGTCAAACTGGCTCCCATCATCTTCTAAAGTGATCCTCGTTGGAATGGGTTTTTTATAAAGTTGCTCATTTTATGGCTGCTTTGAAAGATAGGTTTAATAAAAAGGAATGTTATTATACATCCATTGAGCTACTCCCGCCTCTGTTCCAAGGAGCTAAAAATCAAGGCATGTTAAATCTAAGAGTGATAGGATTTACCCTAATAATTACTATGTCAAGCCCACCCCAATATAAGCTGTTAATTTTACACCAAATGGAAGTCTTTGATGCGATTCAAAGGCAGCAGCACTCACTAGAGAGAAAAGTCTGTGACTGTGACTCTATATTATTGGTCTCTAACTTTGGGGCTCTTGAGAGCTTAATGTTCCCATTGGCAAACTGTGGTTTCTGATAAGTCTGGTCAGGTGTTCATACCCATGGGCTGCTTCTAACAGCCACTAGCTCTACAGTAAAAGAGGTCTAGGTACCAAGAATCAACTGCTGTTCAAATACCACCTTTAGGAAGCCAAGTTCTGCTGGTGGAAAGAGGAACTCCTATTGGCTTTGATTTTCAGAGGGTTGTAGGAAGGATGGGATTATCTTATGCATACACAAAAAGCCACAACAAACAGGCTCAGTCTGCAGATCATGCAAAACTGGCACTCACTAGAAAACTTCTCCAACTTCATGGAGATCTGTTCCAGGGTGATGACTTGCCTGAGAGTGGGAGATGATGCAGTGTAAGTGGAGCATCTCTTCTGGTGCTTGCCAGGAAAGCCACAGTCATGGGGCTGCAATGCAGCATGGATATCAGTATCCAGTCCTCAGAAATTTAGCAACAAAACTTCAATAATAATACCATGTAGGGCAACCAGTCTGTCATCAGGTTATAAACTGGCACCAACACATGCACAACACAGTAGTGACCATGTCAGGGCACAAGGAGGTAATTCTCCCACCCCAACAAGCATAGGCTACCACCCCTGGACCACCTCACCATCAGCCTCACATAGCCATAATGGCTCCAAGACCCAGAGGAACAGTCCCAATAAGCTGGGGACTGACAAGTGACAACACATCCATGTCCCTGCTAGTAAGATGGTCTGTGCCTGTGGGTATAGAACCGAAGTACTGCTTAAGAGACGACTCTGTGAAGCTCTGGTGACTGTCTAGACCAGGGGACAGTACTGAGGGTACCATATCATTGCTTGGCTAAGATTTTCTATTTTCTTCTTTTTTTTTTTTCCCAACCAAGGGTCATCAGGCTGGGCACTGGGTGAAGTCAGGCAGCAGGGGATGCTGCTCCCTATCCAGACTTCTGTCACATGCCTGAGCCTGCACCAGGCTGAGGGAGGGGGTGGAGAGGCCATAAGGGGGGTGGTACATGGGATGGGGGTCTCTCCCAGACTACATTTAGGCAGCAAATTTTCCACCCAGCTGTGAGCTAAAGTGTGCAGCTAAACTCACCCGAGTGGTTTCTGGTTTCCGGTTCCCTCTACCCACAAATGTTTCAAACAATTTTGAGGAAAGAAAAATATTGTTAATTTTTTTCCTGGGGAATGGGGTGGAGATAGTGGAGTGGGTGCTGGAAAATGGGCCCCCTCACAGAGGGTTAGGCTATAGTATTAAAACATTTTAGGTGTCCTGAGGGACTGGGCCTTCTTGCTAGCAACCCCGATTTCTCCCCGTGGTGCAGTACAGAAATTAAGGCTTAGACAGGACAACAGAATTCTGAGTTGTTGAGGCAAAGCCAGACCTGTGTCCCATACTTCCCCCAGCCCTCTGGGCCCACTGTAGTCTTTGAAGATTTTCTAGCTCTTCTCTTTTTTTTTTTTTTTTTTTTTTTTTTTTTGCGGCACCAGGGATTGAACTCATGACCTTGTGCTTGCCAGGCAGGCATTTAGACAGCTGAGCTAGATCCCTGGACCTGGTGTTTTTGAGACAGGGTCTCACTATGCCGTTCAGGCTGGCCTTGAGCTCACTTTGTAGCCCAGGCTGGTCTCGAACTCACAACGATCCGCCTGTCTCAGCCTCCCGAGTGCTGGGATTACAGGCATGAGCCACCACGCCCGGCTTAGCTCTTCTCTTTTAGGACTGGCCAGCTGTATTACTGTGACACACTGCTGCCCAGGCCAAGTGCCATGCACTGACCACAGTCAGTGGGGTCACATTATACCAGATAATGATACAATCTGCACATACTGAATGTAGACCAAGGGAAATAAAACTTACACTTCTTAAAGAAGAAAAGTATGATTTTTGGTCAAGAAGCAATTTGGAAAAAAACATTTTTCAAAATTTATGGTTATGTGTCCACGTGGATACATTATGTTATGGCTTGTAGCTAGGTGACCCCCAAACCCTCATAAGTGGAACTTTTTAGAGGCAACTGGATAGAGCCTGTGATTCTGGGATTAATGGTATGATGCTGGGATTAATTCATGGTGTGATGGTAGGATTAAGGATGTTCTAGCCTGGGTATGAGTGCTATGTGCCTCAAGGGTCGGTAACTTGAATAAAACATAAGGCACAGAAAGAGAGCTGCTATTGTTACTTGTAGCTTGCTGCCTTGCTGCCTTCTACCGGCCATGAACTGTTTCTCCTCTTCGAGGTCCCTCTGCCATGTGGCTGTGCCTTACAGCCAGTCAACTACAGACTGAAACCTTCACAAACTTTGAGCCAAAGAAACTTGTTCTCCTTTAACTTTGTGTGCCAGGTATTATTGTCTTGGTAATGAGAAAAGTAACTAAGACATCTTATTTTTTTTCTAATTTTAGTGTTCTTATGTGCACTCCTATAGCTAATATGTTAAACAGCTTTTAAAAATACGCACACACATATATATATATTGTATAAAAATCTCATGTGGGCCACAAAGTGGTATTATATGTACCATCTGGCTATTTATAAGAAGTGTTAAAAAATGTTTAATGACCCTTTCTAGGAAATAATTGCTTAGTTATACTTTAGTTTGTTCATTTATGCTTTACCACTATTTGATCAATTTGTAATATTTAGGCTTTTCTTACCAATTCAGGGGAGTATATCAGTCCACTTTCTGTTTTTCCTTTTTTACTCCCCCTTTTTGCATGTCTTTTAGTGAATAAAATATACAATACACATAAGTTTAATTTCCTTTATTGTTTTCACGTTTTTGTCTCTATTAAGGAATGTTGTTGACTTAACAAAATAAAATTATTTTGCTATATAATCTTCTAGTATATTTGTACTTTTCTTTTTATATGTAAGTTATAAATACCCTTGGAATTGATATTTGCTTCTAATGTAAAGCAGAATGGGAGATTTAGATATTTTTTTCTCTCTCTGTGTAAGTATCCAATTACTTGGCACCTTTCATTGATCTGAAAACCTATTGCTCTCCTAAATCAAGTTCTTAGCCTTAACATAAGTTAGTTTCTAGATTTTCTGTCCAGTTGGTATCCTATGCCAACAACAAAATTTTTAAAGTAGTGCTGCTCTGTACAAATACAAATTGGCCTATTCATGTTGGTAGCTAATTTGATGTTATCTAGTAAATCTGAAATTTTAGATAATGTAAATCTCAGCAATTTCAGTCACAGAAATAGATCCTAGGGAAATTTTTTTGTGTGTGGGTGTATGTGAATGTATGTATGCACATATATGCAGATATAACCAGAGACATGCTTGTTACACTGTTTGATACTAGAAGAATTTGTAAACAACAAAAAGTCCCACAATGGAGAAAGTAATGAAAAACAGTCATCTGTTATACAATATAGTAAAAGAACTAAAATTTCTTATATTTCATAAAAATTATATTAAGCAAAATGTTAGAAGAATGTATATAGTACGCTTCCACTTTTCTTAAGTATGAAAACTAAATACATTATGTAAAGAAGTATTTACATCTATTTAAAATAAAGCTGAAAAGATAGGATAAGTAAAAAATTAGGATTATGGTTAGCTCTGGGGATGGTAAATGACTATGGTTCAGTGAGAGCCAAGTAGAGGTTTTTAAGGAATTATTAACATTCTATCAATTAGAAATTTTGTATACAAATTTTAAATGCACTATACATACATAAATGGATAATAAATTGATTATAGGTAGACAGATGAAGATTCAGTGTTGGAAATCCAATGCATTCACTGTTATGCTAGATTGCCTTAATAGTACATTGAATTACCATACAGATTATTCCATAATAATGTTATATTACCATTTTTGAGTCTTTATTATGCACTGTACAAAATGTATATAGTACCTCTAATCTTAATATCTAAATTTTAAGCATAGAATTGAAAGCTCCATAAATTTAGTTTGATCCAGGTATCAAAGCTAGTAAGCAGTATAATTATATTTTAAAACTAAGATTGTCTGGTTCTAAATAATGTGTCATTTAAAATGTATAATTCTAGTGTTTTCTAGAAGACAAGTGACAGATTTATATAATGCTGTAATACTTCCTTTGAAATATCACTGAGGCATAGAAGTGAAAAAAATTGGATTGAGATCAGCGTACAAACCTTAGCTGCATTTGTCATTTCAGGTTCTTTCAAAAGGATTTCTTAATTATCTCTATTAACTCAAGTGAAAAACTGCAAACAATCCAAAATAATTAATGTTTGGTCCTCGAATATAACCCTGATTTGTAGTTATGTCAGTCTCTAATGAATTCTTTCTATCTACCAACTTCAATCTTAACTTGAATATACCTCAGAACATTTGCACTTCCATTGTCCCACAATTCTTCAACCAGTCATGGTGATCCAAACCATAATATAAACTTAAAATGAAATATAAAGTTCATGAGGTTTAGTGTGTGTGTGTGTGTGTGTGTGTGTGTTTTTCCTCAAAATGTTCTTGGAAAAGTCTTGGAGGTTAAGTCTTCTTTTCACTAAGGATCTTACAACATTAAACCAGTTTAGATGAGAAAAATACTTTTGTTCTATCTCGATTCTCTTTACCATTCACGTTATTCTTTGGCTGCTCCACAGACATCTGGAACATAACATGTAAGTAAAAGAGTTATAAAGAGAAAAAGAAACCTTCTTTGTTGTATATTCCTCTCATGTGTTAAGTAATTAGCCATATCTTTCCCACTTGGTGGCTAACATAGCCTTCCCCTGACCCTGTGGATTGAGTGTTATCACTCCATTTTATATTTGTGAGAAAAGATTTGTGTTAAGTATTGTCTAATATGCTTCAGATGGCAACAAGTAGAGCCAGAGATCAAATTAACCATGTACGTTTTGTTCCTTAACTTTTAAGTTCGAATTATGGAGATATGAAGTGACAATGCTGTAGCCACTAGTCATTTGAAGTTCTTGAGAATGTGAAATGGGAAGAAATCAAACTGAGCTGTGCACACCAGGGTCCAAAGACTTAGTAAAATAAATCAGGAGACCTCAAAGAAAGAGAAGAAAGGTAAAGATACGAAGGTTTCAAACATGAAAATTATTATCCAATGTGTGCTCTCAAAAATGAAAAATGACAATAAACTTTGAGTTTTTTTCAGTCTGCTTTTTGTTGTTGACACTAAAGTGTTCACCATTATCAAAGATAATCTGCCCACAGGTGACTACTATTTAACTTTTTCCTACAAGTCTGCTATGACTAACTAAATGTGTATCTGCATGTTATGTACCAATTCTGAGTTCATGTAAACAGAACCACACAAAAATCTTGGTTGCAAGAGTCAAATGGGACAATCACGGTTCTTAAAGTTTATGATTTATTGTTCAAAAAAAGATTTATTGTTCATATTCTAAACCCTTATTCTGTGAGAATGGCAGTGTATACATTTAGCATAGTCTTCACAATATAAATTATGCAATTTTTTACTGTGGATTCAGATATGTATTAATCTACTTATTCTTTTCACCAAGACATTCACAATAACATTAACCTTGTATAGCCGATAAAATGATAAAATGCTCCCCATGTATACTAGATCCTCTTTTGCAGTTCCAAGTAATTCTGAGCAGAAAATTGCTACACAGAACTTCGCAGTTAATTGCAGGCTCTCTGAAGAGCCAAGAGATGATCATGAAGAATGAGACCTACCTCATGGTAGGGCTGCTGTGGAAGCCTTTGCTTCCCACCAATAAACTTTACTGAATGCTCTAACCCAATTTTTGTATTATCTGAAAACACAGAGGGTTCTTTAAGATACCTCCTCTAACCCAAGCACTCTGCGTGTGCATCCTTTTAGGTGAGACCAGCATGTAATGCTACTGGGACGATCAAGGATATATTTGAAGCAACTTTTGGCATGGAAAGTCACTTGTGGATCCAAATCTGAGCTGAAAGGGATATGGCATTGCACACACATGAGGGTTCTGTGACGCTTGCCATGGAATGTCTGCTCTGAAGCTACTCATGAATGTCAGCATCTAATCACTTTCTGTCCAATATTATGAATGCTACATTTGCAAACAGCTTTGTAAAGAAACCATAATGGTCATTCATGGACCTAAAATTATTTCTGTAGCTTTTCTTTTCTCTGGGCTTATTGTGAAAGCACTATCCTCCACACCCTATTCACTGGTCTGCACACTAGCACAGAATAAGACTACTGAAGGAGCTACCACCAGATGTGATGCTTTGCCCAAGCCTGTTTTCTTCTCACTAAAAATGGATAAGTTAAATATATGTTATGTATGTGTATATTCTCACAACAGGCAATACCTTAGCATTTTTTTTGGCCTGCTTTCTTTCTCCTCAATGGGAAGTAAGGATGATTCTGATTTGGCATGAATTCTCAAGACTAATACCACAGTGTGCTCTGCTTCCTCCCTGTGGACACAAGGTTCCTTTGGAGAGTGCCAAGGATGTAACAATGATTATCTCTTAAAAGATGTAGGTGGCCCTTGCCACCGCTACTTCGACCATTGTCTGAGCTCCCCGCGTGTCTCTGCCAGTTGGTTGCCAGTCAGATTTGGCAGAAGCCCAGAGTTTGACTGACCTCGTTATTGTCGTGATTCTTCTTAGTGCCCATCTTTTCTCGTGTTGCTTTTCATTGTCACTGTCCCAACGAAAACCCCTTGAATCTGAGTTCAGTTTTGAAAAACATATGTCTTATGGATTTTTTTCCTTTTCTCTTTTACTAGACCAAACCTGGGTCAGTGCCTGCATTCTTTGTTGTGTGCAATTGAAAGACTATCATGAAACAAACGCTAGCATCAACCCCGCATCTGCTCTCATCTGCCTTCAGATTTTTTTTCCCATACGTAAAGTCAAACAAACACACTGATCATGCCATACAAAGTCCAGAGGATTTGTTTGTTTGATTGATTTTGCTTTTTATTTGAATTGAGAACATATTAAGCTGATAAGACATATTCAATTTCAAAGTCTAAAAATTGTTTTTGCATGCTTAAAAATTGTGCATTCTAAAACTAATAAGAACTTCCTTCAAACAACATTTCTTGACTATCATAAAAGGTAGTCAAATTAGAATTTATTTTTCTTTCTGCTTCAGTTCCTGGTTGTAAACTCTACCTCAATACCTACAGTCATAATCTATAGCTTTCTTCCAGAGCTTATTATAACAGGCAGCACAACATGAACTGTAATTTTTCACAAGGAAAATGCACTGTAGGAGACATACTTCATTCGCATTAAACTTTAGAAATATTAGTAAATACTCTAAACCCAGCAGAAATTGACTCACTGTTTTGTTGAGAAATAGGAATTAAATAGATCATCTTATATACACACATTTATATCTGAAAAGGCATTAAAATAGCAGAACTAAGTAAGTAGGGAAAGATTTTTGTTAAAGAATATCAATTGCACCATAAGTCATCCTGGATTCATTTTAGGAAGCAGTATTTCATGAGAGTAATATTAAATGATTATATGTATACATTCTTCTTCATATGACTGGTATACTTATTGCTAACTCCTTTGTTTTTGAGATTATGTATGAATTTTAAAGATATTCCATTGCACAGAGAATACACATAAAATCTAATTTGGTGATTATCACTGCAAAATATTGTAGCAAGAAGTGAATATGGTCCCTATTCCTTATTAGGTGTCCCAAATTTACAGGCTGTTCCTTATGTACAAAATTTAAGAGATTGCCTAGCACAAAGTATGTGCCCAATGAATGTTCTAATCCATTCTAAATGCCAGAGAAAATAAATTACCATTGGAAAGATTTTCAAGTTGTATGTAACACAAATATAATAGACAGCTACTAAGACCTAGCTAAATAACAGTAACTAATTTTAAGTCTAAATTACTAAATAATATGTGTGGAAGACTAGAAAAATACACTGAAAGAAGAGAACAAATCTATCCACATACTGTTTTTGTTTATGATAACAGTATAAATAAATTTGAAATATCATTTATTCTCTCCCTGATCCAATTTTCCTCTGCCTTACACTTCCTTAACTTCTCACTTCCAAAGAGCACATCATGGATTTTACAAGTTATTTTTCTCACTTTGTATGTCCTACATTTTATTATATATTCAAGTCTATATGCCAAGTAAACCATGGTATATTATGAATGTAGATTTGAATTTATATAAATGATATGAAAAAGGTAGCATTTCTATGACTTTATCTTTTCCTTTACATGTTGTTAATTTGTATCAGTGTGTCTTGCATTTTGAGAAAATTTATTTATTTCACTGCCATACACTTTTCCTTCAGTTATCTGTTCTTTTTCTATTTGAACACATGGTTGTTTTGTTTTCTTCTGTTACAAACACTGCTGAAATTAGACATACTTTCATGTGCTTTCCTTAGTGCATTATGCTTGAGATTTCTGAGTTATATACCTGTAATAAAGTGTAGGGTCAAATAGTATATATATATATGTCCTAGATATTTAAATAGATAATTGACAAAACTTGCATTTCCACAGTTGTTTTCTTCATCTTTACCAACAGTTAATTCTGTCAGCCTTTTTAATTTTTAATCAATAGAGTAGATCTAAATGATATTGTTTTTAGTGATCATGGTTTTGACAGTGGTACTATTAATACATTTTTCTCTTCTTTATTCTCATATATGCATTTCTAACTTTAAAGATTATTTATAGATGCATATATTGAAAACTTAAATAAGTTCACAAATATACATTTTCATTTTTACTTTCAATTTAATTCAACCATTCCTCTTTAAGACTGTGTTGACTGCCTGAAAATCAAGATAAAATAAATTTTTAAAAATGTTATATTATTGCTATCATAGAGCTTGAAATCTAATAAGGCAGAAAAATACACTAAAAAACTATATCATGGTTTAGTAACTACAAAAATAAAAAATATGGGAGTTAAGTAGCTGCAGAGAATCAGGAACCATTGACTGTAAGAGGCATTTCCAGAGAATCCTTCTGGAAAGGACAGATGAACTCACATTAAACCTCATCTGAGCATGCTATAGGTTTCAGTTTATGATCTGGAGTAACAACCCTGATAAAAATGACAATGTACAAAAACAAAAATATCAAATAATGGCAGAATGATACAAATATAAATTGACATTAGGATTTTCTAAGATGCACATCATCAAAATAAATTGGTGTAGGCAAGTTGAGTCAGGATGCTCCCAACTTCAGTATGTATCTTGTCAAATGCTGGTCAGAGATTCTGAGTGCAGGCTATGGAAGGAGGTTAGTGGGAGAGTGGTGCTAACTGTTATGATCTCTTACATCCCCCACCCTTCTGATCTGAGAACTACAATGGAAATGACCACATGCCCTGATGGCCGTGGAGGATGGCAGTCCTATGACATGGCAGTAGTTGGACCAGTGCTTTATGGTTCATTCATTGATTTACCATTCTTTGTCATCATAATCTAATTATTAATTCTAAAGGAAATGCATTTTAAAAACCTTGAGTTGTCCCAAATCCACTGTATCAGTTTTGCACAACTGTAACAAAATATTAGAGGGGCTGGGATATAGCTTAGAAATGCAGTGCCTGCCTAGCCAGCACAGGGTCCTGAGTTTGATTCCTGGTAATCAAAAGGAAAGAAAGAAGAAAGAGAGAAAGAGAGAAAGAGAGAAAGAGAGAAAGAAAGAAAGAAAGAAAGAAAGAAAGAAAGAAAGAAAGAAAGAAGGAAAGAAAGAAAGAAAGAAGAAAGAAAGAAAGAAAGAAAGAAAGATTGGAGGTTGATCTGTATAAAGAAAAAAGTTTATGTAGCTTATATTTCCCAGGTTCAATGGCCTGTATCTGGTGATGGCCTTCTTGCTGGCAGAGACCCAAAGGAATGTGGGGAATCACACGATGAAGACAAAGAGTGTGTATGTGTGTGTGTGTGGGGGGGGGTATCTTCTAGTTTTCATTCCCTTCTTAAAAGCCAACAGCATTTAATCAAGGGGTCTTCTTCTTGATAGCCTTATTAGATCATAATCGTCTATTAAAGGTTCCACCTTTAAACACCATAGTAAGATTAAATTCTTACTCTCCTAGGACCTCTTAATGAGCATTCAATTTCATGGCATACCCAAGACTAACCAAACCATAGCATCACAGACTAACATAACTTAATGGAAATGAACATCCAGGTCTTTGAACTCTAAATTCAGATATTGTGGAAATCCATTGTTTTCTCTTTTAAAGCTTATCATTGAATGGAGGTATTTAGACAGGATTAGTAAGACATTCTGGAGAACTTATTCAACTGGTAAACAGTTTTAGTAGTATGAAGAGTCTCAAACTTCAGAAATGCACCCTTGTGCCCCATGTTCCGCCCCTTAAATTATTTACTGCAGTTTGGTATGGGTGGGCAGAGGTAAGAGTTAAGTATTTTTAATAAAATTGATGATTAACTAAAAACATTTAAGCCTGTAAAGGGTAGTGTCATGTGAATAAAGATAACCTAAAGGAAAAAAAGTCATTTTCTTTTATTCTTGTAATAAAAAAAGATCAAATGATGTAATTGGAAAGGAACACTCTTCCATCCATCTGTTCAACAAATATTTTATGAGCACTGACTATATGTTAGCAAAAGTTAAGTATTTTGCATGATTTATATTAGTCCTCATAATAGCTCTATGATACTAAAATTATTAACTTTATTTTTAAGATAATGAAACTCAGAGAAGGAAATTAAGTAATGTAAGCAAGGTCATACACCTTTTAATCTAGCCTCAATGTTTATTTATAATCTACTATGCCATGATATTGTTATTTTTTTTATATTCTAACACTTTTTTACAGGTCTGTAGACGTGACTATCATTTTTCTCCAAAGCTTAACACAAAACCTTCAAATGTCTATGCTTTCAAAATATAAAATCCAAAACAATCTCATGAAAAACATTTATTAAAGGTAATTAATTTGTTTAGACACGATGCAAGAGACTAATACATTTTGGGATGTAAGAATGACTTTTGTACACATGATAATGTTTTTTTTTCAAGTCACTGATCATAGTATTTTTTTTTCAGAAAACGTCAAAGGTATTGCAATTTCACAAAGATGAAAAAGTACTGACATTGGAATGTGGTGTACCTATTACTTTGTGTCTACCTCTATGAACTCCAATTTACATGATGAAATAGAAATACCTTCTCAAACTGCAGAATCATATTATAAAATGGTGTTTATTTGACTTCTTTGTTCATTTATAATGTTCCATATATACAGCCTTACAATTTTTGCATTGAAAACATAATAAAGCCCCTGGTTATTGTAAAAGGTCACCTTTCTAATTGGTATAATGAGGCCCAGCTGGTGAGCCAGTGTCTGGAATAACTCAGGACCAGCACAGCAGGGACAGAGTGGAAAGCATATCCAATAATAGAGAAGTTATTTAGCATATGTCCTTTATTCCTCATATTTGTGACTATAGTCACCAATATCTAATTTTATCTAAATAAAGCATCTTTGAAAGTTCAAGTGATTTAAACTAGAACCTGTGTCTTTATGCTAAATGAAAAAAAAAAGGTAGACATCGTGATGAATATAAAAGCAAGTAATTGATTCATAGGTCTGAATTTTCCTCCCACTTAATAAATTTCCCTTAAGCAACAACAAGGCAAAATAATAAGGAGGCATACAAGATAACTTAAGCAGAGCCAGCACTGGCACTGCCAGTCACTGAAAGCTTATCTAGCATTTCCAGCACTCTTCATGAACACTCCTCCAGCTCTGTGTTTAGAATAATAAGAACCTTTTAGCTCCACAAATGTTAACTTTGTCTTGGAGAAAGAAACATTAATAAATACAAATTTGCCATAGTGCAGAATTTTCTGCGTTGCTTCTTGGTATTTATGGAATTTATTATATAGACACATATTCTGAAATAGCTGTGTGATTGTCTTCTTGACTTACTTTAAAATTGTAAAAAAGAAAAATAAAAAGCCTAAGAATTATAAACATAAATGCATATCAAATGCAATCTATGATTTTCCAGTTATAATATATTTTAAGACAGCATCATGAATTTTTATGGTGTCTTCAACCTTGGTATTAATGCCAAGGTATTTAGACATTGTCCAAATGCTCCAAGATAACATCGCAACCTTTTTATGTAAAAGCTTGATATTTTTATGCTTTTGAAATTTTATTTTCACTACCTCAGTGCTGTACAGGCCAAATGAGTATGTACATAAATACATTGAAAGCCTAATAAAACTGGAAATGCAATTCAAATTGTGATATGAATACAGCATTTCAGAAAAAATTTCTTTCATTATTGTATATTGGCTATGTTATATTCATGTCAATTTATGCAAAATTATATGTAGCATCATAGCACAAAGGTATGAAAGTTCAATCGGAATTTAGTTCATTTTATTACTGGTATTAAAAATAGACACTGAAAGATAAATTTTGAAATTATTTTAATTCTCTTGAATATTTCAGTTATAATTGTTTTCTATTCCTTTACCTGCTAATCAAAATGATAATTACTTATTTCACTTACCAAGTGTTTGCATCTCTAATCTGATTTATTTTTCACAAAAACTCTATTTTAACATAGAATGATAACAGAAAAATATGATAAACTATTTTTCACAATATCTGTAAGAATGGAATACAGTGCAAATTATACATACTCAAATGGAGTCCTACATTACAGTAACATACACACACATATATGTAAGCCAACAGTTTTGGAATTTCCAAAGACTATGAAACCAAAGAAGAGAGACCTTGCTGAGTATTCTGGACACTGTTACTCTAGAAAAGTCACACTTTAAGATGAACCAATTATTCTAGTCTTAAAAGCAGAGATAAGGTTAACTTCCTCTACAAAGGTTGAAACATATTGATGAGATAAAATTTAACCAACAGTAATTGACTGTTTAAAAACAAACTTGATAGTGTTCACAGAAAATAAAATGAGATTTGAACTGCCAGACATTCTCGTGTCCAGCATTCATGAAAAGTCACTAGGCATGTGTAATAGGTAGCTCTTTAGATGGCCCCAATGATCTCACATACAGGTATGCACATCATTTGTGTAATCAAGTCCCCTTGATGGTGGGCTGGACTGAGCAACTTGCTTTTAATGAATAGAAAATGGCAGAATTAGTGCCTCATCAGAAATGAAATTAGCTTATGAAAAATGCGGTTTTTCCCTCTCTTTCCTTCCTCCCTTCTTCCTCTTCCCTTTTTGACCACTTGCTCCAAGGTCATCAGGTACAATATTGTGCTGATAGATACATAGAGCATATGATAAACAACTGAAGTGTCCCGTTAACACGCAAGCGAATGAACTTGGCGGTGGTGTTTTGGTGTTGTTAAATGATTATACTTCTGCCTGACAACTTGACTGCAACCGTACAGGAAACTCCAAGCCATAGCCACCCGATTGAACCACATGCAGATTCCTGACCTTCGGAATCTATGTGAAATAATGTCTATTCATTGTTTTAAGGTGCCCAATTTTGGAATAATTTCTTTTGGAGTAATAGACCATTAATAAAACATATAATTAATAAAATGTGCTAATAAGAGAAAATAAATGAACAGAAATACATGTAAAGATACTCTAGATTTTGGAATTAGTAAGCAAAAACTATTGAATGTGTTTTGGGAATGTGTGCAGCATAAAGGATCTAATGGAAATAAATACAATGAAATAATAGAAGAAATTTCAACTGAAATGGAAACATATTTAAAAATAAATTTTTTCTTCCCTATGTGTGTATTCGTGCATGTGTATATATAGAGAGAACAATTTTAAATTAATGTCAGATATGTTTTTATCTTGTTAGTAAAATGTGGTGATTAATTTGTCTTTGAATTTTTGTATTTTTTTAATTCCTGTGTTTGTATTTTTAAATAATACTTCATGAAGTTTTATTTTTCTATCTTCCCAATACATTCAGATCTCAAAGTGATAGTTTCTAAATGTTGCAATAGTAATAGTAGGAAATTTCAAAAAGCAATTTTCTTTGTGAAGGCAAAGATATAAACTTTTATTGTTTAACTAAATGCAAACACAGAGTATTAAGACTTGTAACACATACTTAAGTGATGAAAAATAGAGATCACTATTTCTGATAAATTGGAGTATTTGAGAGTCAGCCTAGTCTTTTGCTGCCATAATATTTTATGAATCTCTAAATTACACTTTATCAAACATATATCTACAATTAATATTGATGTAACAGTGTTCACAAATTCATCTGTAACATAATCAGACACACTGTAATAAAAGATTTGTCTAGGAGAGCAGGGTAAGGTCAGACAAAAATGCAGAGGCATCAGTTGATCATAGCTGATCAGAGCCTCTCTTTCATGCTCACTCACTTGTGCTGCCTTCCACATATTGAGAGACTTTTTATTGAGAGACTGAGACCCTCATCTGTGTATCTCACCTCCGAATATGCATTCAGAATGTGATCATTGAAGACTGTGCTGTGATATGTTGTAGAATGATGAGTAGAGTCTTTGTGTGTTTGCAAATATTGAAATGATGAACATAATCTCTTCACCACAGGTGAAAACTGCATTTTATCTTACTGAATTTCCCGTGAAGAAACCCAGTGGCAAAAATGTCAGTGACACAAGTCCTAGACTGCAGGTTACAAATTCATCCATGAAAGATGGAGAGCCACATCCCCCTTCATTTTCATAAGCTCCCTTCTTGAATTAGCTCCTAGGTGCCTCCGTCCACCTACACAAGACCCAAGGAAGCAACATCTATTTGTAAGAATTGTAGTACATATCACTATGCAACATTTCTGCAAAATAATTTTCTATGAAATTTTAATTTATCAGAAGGTGAATCCACAAAAACAAAAAATCTGTTTAGTTTCATATGAAAGTTTCACACTTTAAAATCCCATACTATTAGCAGAAGTAGAAATGGAAAAGGGAGCAGAAATAGTAGAGAAAACCTAACTCTAGTTCTGGAGATATCTAGTCTCAAAATTATATAATTTCTAAAATTGTATTATGGTTGTAATTCTCTTGAGTTTTTCATAAAAATAATTATTTAAGTAAATTATAACAATCTATATGGACAGACCTTATCACATGCCAAATATACTGTTTGAGCATATATATATATATATATATATATATATATATATATATATATACATATATGCAGTGGTACTACTATAACTAATACTAATGACAGAATGAAAATAAAGCTGATTATAAAGGAAGACATGGTCAAGTCAGCAGCGTAACTCAGTAGTAGGGCACATGTTTATCATTCACAAGGCCCTTGGTTCCATCCCCAGCATTCTCCTCAAATTAATTAATTAACTAAAAAGGAAACCAGAGAAGAACGAAGGATTCCAAGAAGTTTATTGCTGGCCAGAGGTATGAACTTGTTAACAGATAAGAATTTTAATCCCCAGTTGCTACATTTATGTTTGGAAATTCTAACAATCAGAATTAAAAAGCTTCATTGACTTTACTATTGGAGACCCCTGAAGTGGACTCCAACCTCCTGCTTGGAATATGACAGGAAGAAAGGGAAAGAGACAAAACAGAGGTGCAGGCAGGGATCTGTGGTGACCAGTTGTTCTCAGGGAGCAAAAGACCATGAGGTACTCAGAACCTTGGTATTTATTCATTACAGCTGAGTCAAGGACAGTGATTGAGGTATAGTGGGTGTTTCTGGGAATGGCAATGGGGACTACAGTAAGCTAGTCAGAAGAATAAAGCATTCTTGCAAGGACAAGGAAAAGACAGGGGGACGATAAGGAAACTGTAATTTCCCAGTTGCCTTATCTTCTTTAGCTGGTCTTATCTTGTCCTGTGAATATCACAGCAGTCATTAGCCCCAGGGCTTCCAGTTGTGACCAGAAAAGAGTGAGAAATTTCTGAGTTCCAGTCTGGCTCAAGTGCAGGACAAGAACAAGCTTTGGATGTCCCCTAGACTCAATTTATAATTCATGGTCTCCAACACTTTACAAGTAGCCTCATCACATAATACAAACTCAAGCAACTTCATTACTAAAGTTGAGCAGTGTGGACTAGCTGAGAGTTCATTGACTTCAATGTCAGAGATTTGTATTCAAAAATCCAGCTCACTGTTTATTTCATAGCCTCAAATTTACTCCATTGCAATTTCAATTGCATAAACTTTGCATAGTATAGATTGCTCAGTTGTCTGCTCTAAAGTAATTTCAGTAAAAATGCTTAGCCTTGTGCTTAGTACCAAGGAAACACTTAGTAAAGAATTCAATATAACCATTGTTTTCTTGGTGACTGTGTAGCTGATTCTCTTTATCCATGGCAGTTATATTCTATAATCACTACAAACATTGAGGTAGTTGTGACTAATTACTGCCCCATGTGGAAATACGGAGGTGGGTTTCTGTGAGTTTGTGTTTAGAATGGTTTTCTCAACCAAATGCTACTTGCATTGTAGGTTCACTAGCCAATGTCCTTTTAAAACAAACTATTATCAGCATGGATATCCTTTGCTTCATTATAACCCTTTTCTTGTATAGCACCTCAGAGATGCAGTCTGAACTCACCATTAGACAACTGGACATTTAAAAATTAACTTACTCAGTGAAATGTATTCATAATCCCCAAAATCATTAACCCACACCATTCACAGTCATGTAAGCCATGTGTACAATGACAAAAAACACTCTGTGTTCCTTGATAGTATAAGTTCATAGCTGAGGTCAAAAGAAGTAACATGGCCTCTTGCTGCAGTTCTCATGCTATAAGCAAGTGTCTTTAGTGCAGTCCATATAATGTTGTAGTGTCACATTTTTAGCCTTCTGTTATAGCAGTGTCAATATTTCAGATGGCTCCCAACCATAGTTGTGAGATGCACTCCAGTGCTGCTGAGTGAAAGCAGGCTTTGAAGTTTCTTATGGAGATGTTGCATACATGTGTTAGGCTCCCTGCTTTGACGGACTGTATGAAGAATTAATCTTACTTGTTTGCTTTTGTTTTCATTAGGTTTTATTCTTATTAGTACATGTTTGAAGTATACAGTGATTACATTCATCATAAGGAGTTGACACATGTACCTCATACATATTAATTCATTTTATGTTCCCTTCACACTCCTCCATCTCTTGGTCTCTTCTCTTTTGGAAAAAATCAATCTTCCCATTTCTTATTTTCTCTCTTTATTTTGCTCTTTAATTTATGTATACTTTGGGTTTCTCTGAGACAGGCCATAGAATAGTTTGGGGCAGGCTTGTATGTCTGATTTATTTCACTTAACATTGACCTCCAGGTGCATGTATTTTCCTACAAATGATTCACATTTATCCTTCTTTATAGAACAGTAGTATTTCACTGTGTATAGATGTCACATCTTCGTGTGGTACTGAGCAATGTACTTTAATTGGTTCGATTGGAAACACTAGGAAAAACTCACACAGGTTCAATCTACTCCTAGAAATTTATAAGAAAAATTGTCAGAACTCGAAATAATTCAAACTTTTGAATTAATATATTCAAAGTGATAATCTCAATCTCTGAATAGAGGCTATCGTGATTACAAAAGGAAAAAATATGAATCATTTCACTTCATGAAGTTTGCCAACAACCAGTCGGGATTTCAGATGTTAGGAGTGAGATGTATGTTCGAATCTGAGGGATCTTGGTAACCACTTTATTTAAACTTCCGACCCAATTAGCCTCCTTTTCTACATCTTCCCCAAGATATACCATATTTTTCATTATTATTCAAATACCTACATTGAGAAGAAACATCATTTCTCAAAAATAAATTCATTCAATTTTTAAATCACATATTTAAACAGCTATTTTAAGAGTCGAATGAAAAGTGTTGTCAACCATCAACCCTACTTAATTTTTAAAAAGAGACTATTATGTCATTCTTCCCCTTACCTTACTATTCTTTTTTTATTACTTTTTAGACATTTGTTTATTTATTTATTTGGTACCAAGAATCAATCAGGACCTCGCACTTGCCAAGCAGGCGTTTACGCTGCTGAGCTATAACCCCAGTCCTGTTTTTGTTTTTGTTTTTGTTTTTGTACCTTACTGTTATTTTCATGTTGTAACAACTTCTAAATGCTTCTTGACTGCAACCCTAGACCATTGTGCTCAATAGAAACAATGTCACAGAATTATGAAATTTTGATAAATTTAACAAACAT
>RJWT010000940.1:0-54924 GCA_004365215.1 Cuniculus paca
TATGGTAAATATAGAGTTTTTTTTTTCTGTCTTGGTTTTAAAGTCTAATAATGTTCTCACTGTTTTGTTTTATTCTTATTAATTTTTTTTCTTTATTCACTATTCTATTTTGATTGGTTTTATTCTGTTTTGTTTTGGTCTGATTTTGCTATAACTGATGGAATGGAAAACTACTGTGAAGATAACAAGATACACTATAGTAGCCATTGTTGGTTTCCCATTACCCTGCTTTGATATTCTGTACCAATTTCACTGCTGTGTTTTGACTGGATTTATTCTGTTTTGTTTTGTTGGGTTTTACTATCTTTAAAATAAAAAATTAAATTAAAAAAAAGGATTACGTACTGAGAATATTGTCAGCTATTTGGGTATTTACCATTTTAGGAACAAACAAGTAGAAAAATCTTACTTTTGTGACTGTTAAGACCCTACAAAGACTTTCACTGACAAGGCGCAGCAGCCAAATTTGTGTACTTCATCCCCTTGCTTCTTACCAAGTGAGCTGTCTAATAAGGGAATAGATGTTTGTAACCTTGGTGCTTGGCCTTGGGCTTCCCTTACCAATTTTGCAATTGCTCAGAGGCCAGGAAGGGAAGAGGTTGGGAGGTGCACATGAAAACAAGTAAGGGAGATGGTTTGAACCGGCCTGGTTAACTCAGGCCTCTTGGGATCTGAGTTTTCTCATCTGTAAAAGTAGGAGCTTGGCTGGGATTATAGCTCAACCGCACAGTGCCTGCCTGGCAAGCGTGAGGTCATGAGTTTGATTCCTGGTACCAATAAATAAATAAATAAATAAATAAAATGAAAAAGGAGCTCAAGATCACTTCTAAAAATAACATCCTTTGTCTACTAATGGGTTTAAGACTTGATATTGAGGTCGGTTAGATAGATACTGAAAAACATTTCTGGACCCTCTATTTAAGGTAATCAATGTAGCCAGTCTTATAGTATCTTGAAGGTCTGAGATAAAAATGGGGCTAAAAGATTTTCCTCTGTAACAATCTTTCAAAGTGGACAAGAACTTATTTGTATGAGTTACCCCTATGCATTGTTCCTGATGGGAAGCTAGTCTGATCATCTACCTATGGGACTTTAAGAGGTCGGTCTGCAATCATCAATAGACTAGGAAACTTTTTAAAAAATGATGCTTGCATTAATGTTAGCAGTTGCTTTTCTGCTCATAGACTCTACTTATTTGTTATGAGGCTTTTATTGCTGTCTTGACCTTGAATATTCAAGGAAAGTACTATTCTGAGAATGGTTGTTAGTCTAGAGTACCTCTCTCTTTGCCATTTTAAAATGATCTACCAAACTGTAGACTGACTCCTCACTGTTTCCTCACACTCAAAGCATAATTCCTATTTTTAATTCTACTGAAATATTAAATTATTTCAGAACCTTAGATGTAAGCCATGAATGAACTCTATTGTATGTATGCTATGACCTATGAATGAATTCTTCAACAATGATCCACTGAGGGCTTTGAAACTAGTTAATATCTATTTATTTCTTAAATATAAATTCTTCTTTCCCGATAAAATATCCCTTAGAAAATGATTAATGTACTTCTCATTTTGGTCATAATAAAAAGTTGAAAAAAATCTCATACATGAACCTCAAATCATGAGAGATTATTTTTTGTTAATGGTCAAAGCTTTTGTTGGTGGCGACACATTCAGTTTCATTCAATTTCACCAATATCTGAGGTATTAAATAATATATATATTATAGCACTAGATGTGTTGCCTTTCATGGTTCCTGAAGGCAGACATGTGAATAAATACTCAGAACATGATAAACATGAAGTAGAACTATGTGTACAACTTTGTATAGAAAAGGAAGCACTTGGGTTTACTCTTTGGAAAGTAAAGTATCAAGATAGAGAAAAAAGGTGACATTTTAAAAAATGTGAACACAATAGGGCATTCCAAGTGATAGAAATAACATAAATATATGCATGTATTCTGGAGACTAGAAACATAGTGTAACTACTTGTAGATTGCATGTGTCAGGGAAAACTCCAGCACAATTTCCCAAATGGGACTTGAGACCCTTAGTCTTACAATACCTCAGTGTTTCCTTCTCCTGGTAAGCAGCCGTGAGTGACAGGCTCTGTCACCTATCGTTCTTTAAAAAGTTATTGCTCTTTCTGAGTACCCTTCTCAGGGTCAGGCTGCAAATTTACCTCAAGGCAAGGTAAAGGGAGGAACTACTTGCATATTTCTTGTCCACTGCTCTTTGTTTAGAAACCTCTGCTCCTTGTTATGTTCATCAAAATTGTGATAACTTGCTTCCCTTGGAGAAAATTGAGGACAGCTGTCACTGTGGACCCAGAAAAACAATACAAGTGGTGAGACTGTTCTTTCTCTTCTTTTGAAGGGTTTACCCCCAGGGGTTAGTTGATTATTCCCCTCTGTAGCCACTCCCATTAACAAACAGGCCAGAGACCATGGGACTGTAGAAACGTCCAACTTTGGCACTTAGAGCAATATTGTTATAGGAAGCTGAATTAATTAAAAATATGATAGATAGTCAGACAGGGTTAGGCCTTTAAATGAGTCAGTGCAGAAGACCAGATGTACTGCAACCTCTACTGTGGGCCAGATCTCAAGACAAGACACAAAACAAATGCAACCACACCCTAAGTATAAATATCAGGAATTAGTAAATCCAAAATGTCTACCATACTATATCTTGTTGAAGTCCTATATTGCTTTCATTGTTTTGTTTTTATTGGTTCTATTCTGTTCTGTTTTGTTTGATTTTACTATGTCTGAAGGCATGGGCGGCTATTTTGAAGACAACAAGAGGCAATATGGTAACCATTGTTGATTTCCTATGACCTTGTTTTGAAATCCTGTATCACTTTCACTGTTTTGTTCTGATTGGCTTTATTCTATTTTATTTTGTTTGGTTTTAGTCTCTTTAAATAAAAAATTATTAAAAAAAAGCATCAGGGACTGATATTCTAAAGAAGTATCAATCACCTTGAGGGAGCCAGAAGGAGCCACTAACCCAACCCCCTACAGGAAAACACCCTGTTCTGTATTCATGCCCACTTGCTATGTGACTTGCTTCCCCATTTGTTCCCAATTTAATCAATTTTACCTGAGCAATTATACTTGTGATCATGTAGGTCGACCATAGTTCTGTCCCACCTCATGCCCACCTTGCGAGTTCTCATTTTTCCCCACCTCGAAATCACCTAACCTCACGGTTTTGCTCTATAAAGTCCTAGAAAAGACAGAGTCTTTGGCAATCCATTCGGGACCCCTTCTGTCTCTCTCTCCTGGACAGAAACTTTCTTTCTCTCAATAAATATATTCTGCTCTTAACTTCCATTGTTCCTAAAACTCATTCTTTGATTTTAGAGAACATGAACTCATACTGGACATCTAGTAGGTTGGGAGTTTCTTTTCCCTATGTCAATATCAGACCTGACAGCTGGGTGTGGTGGCACACACCTGTAATCCCAGCACCCAGGAGGCTGAGGCAGGAGGATCATTACAAGTTTGAGACCAGCCTGGGCTACAAAGTGAGCACAAGGCCAGCCTGAACTACAGAGCAAGACATTGTCTCAATAACAACAAAAAAATTAGATCTGATATTGGCAGGGATTTTGTTTAACCAAGAAAAAAGGGAAAGAGAAAATTTCTATTTTACTGCAACGTTTACTTTGATATAGGACCTCCAAATAATCCAAATAATATAAAGGAACTATGACTCCCAACCAGCTAGATATCTGACACAGCAAGTTCCTGTTTTCTAAAATTGAAAAATGAATACTAGGAACAACAGAGGGTAAGAGTAGGAAGTATTTATTGAGAAAAACTAAGTTTCTATCTAAGACAGACAAAAGGTGGTCCACAGTGGGTGGTCTTGGGGACCCTGCTTCTCAAGGGAATTTTATAGAGCAAAACCAGGAGGTGAGGAGGATATAAGATGGGAAAAAAACTAGTCAACAAGTAAAATTACAACTCTCTTAGGCAACATTGATCCAAGGGCAAATGACAAGGTGGGTATAAGTTGGGACAAAATTATGGTCAACCAGTAAGATTACAAGTATAGTCACTTAAGTAATATTGATTAAATGGAAATCAAAGGGGGAAGCAAGTCACGCTGCACCTGCACATGGACTGAACAAGGATTTAGAATATCAATCACTGCTATTCATCTGAGGGGATGCATGTGGTTGTAGTCATTTCTCTATCCCAAGGCCAGACCTTCAGGGATGCACCTCCAGCCAGTTGTCTTCTGCACTGACCTTTCCAAGGCCCTGTCTGATTGCCTGTAAAATTTCTAAAAATTTAGCTATCTATAATAATTTTACCATGATGAAAAGAATCAAGGTTCATTCAAGCCCAGGGAGGGAAAGATTCCTTAATGTTTAAAAAAAATTTTTTTTAAGAGGGTCTCCAGGCTAATCTTGAACTCAACATGCAGCCTGGGCTGGCCTTGAACTGGTGGCAATCCTTCTGCCTCAGCCTGTCAGTGCTGGGATTACAGGACTGCACCACCACACCTGGCTTAAGATTCTTTCATTTCACCAGACCCTAAAATGGGTAGACGTGAAGGTGGAGAAGCAAGCTGTTTTGAAGAAGAGCCTTGATTACAGGATGAAAACTTGAACTTCACTTTACAACCAATGGAAACTTCCTGAGACTTTTTCGTAAGCAGTTAACATCTGTGAGGAAACTTTGATGGTGACAATGGTGGTGAATTAGGTCAGACGCTGGAAGCAGGACTTCCTGTTGCCTGGATGTGCAAACACATGGATAGCAACACCATGAATGGGAACTGGAAAGTGCAAGAGCAGGAGTGCTCTAGTTTTTTGTTGTGACTGTTTTTAAAAAAGATAATGAGTTTGGGGTTGAATATTTTGAGTTTAAGATCACTGAAAGGCATCCTGGTAGAACTAACTTACAGATACTTAGGTAGAGAAAGAGGATTAGATTTAGGGAAGAGGAGTGTGTGTGTGAGTCCTGCAACCACCGGAGTGGAGGACATCATAAAGAACAAAGATAGAAAGAAATAAGAGCCGTACCTCGAAGGTATAACCTTGGCGAACTCAATATTGAGAAGGAAAGTTGAGGAACAAAGCCATAGGATGTTCTTTGTGGGAGGAGGAGAAGAAAACATGGGAAAGGAGCTTATTTCCAAGGAGGAGGAGCTTTGGCCAAGTTTTGCTGTTACCTTTGCTCGGAAAGTTACCCAGAGACATTTACAATGCAGTTCTTGCTTTTTGGTCAAATGCAACTCTAGTATTTTGAACAGGGACATGAAAGTGAAACATGGCACAATAAATCTTTGACAGTAACTACTGAGCCTGAACACACACACACACACACACACACACACACACACACTTTCTTTCACAAGCACACATATACACTCGAGACTATTTACACTGTTGTAATCTCTTCTTTCCCAAATTACAAATAAACTATGGTCTGAGTTTGTGGAAGTGACAGTAAACAAATATTGATTCTGACTTTTTAGCCATATAATTGTAGGTTTGTCGACTTGATAAAAAATACTGAGGATGTAGAGAAGGAAAACAAGTTCTCACCCTCTAGGAACTCTCAGTCTGTGGTAAGTTGAAGAACAACCATGACACAGGGTGATACAATTCTCTTACTAAAATAATAGAGCTAGACAGCAATCATTAATGGCTGTTAAACCATGAAGCCAAAGGTTACTGGGGAAACTGATGATAGATGGTTCAGGCTGACACCCCATGACCCCACTGTTAATTTCTCTACTCACAGAAACACAAACCCAATGATCTGCCTCCTCATGATATAACAGGAAGTACCTGGTACCACCAGGGAAGAATTGTGGTGGGAAAACTTGAGTTTAATCAAGCTTCTTGATCTAATGACCAGTCAAAGGAAACCATGCAGAATAAAGGAACATGTTGCCACCAAGAAAAAGTAATCAGCCATCTCCAGAAAGGGAGAACATGCATGAAAAAAATGAGTGGATTTCTTTGACAAATGACATGGAAAACAAATAGGAGAGAGGATTATTACAGACTAAAAGAGATTTAAAATATACTTCAATCAAACAAAATATGGACTTTGGATTCTAATGAAAATCAGTTACGGTTCTTTACAAATAGTAATCTTTTAAAAAGGTAAGGACTATGGATGCAGCTCAGTGGCAGATCATTTGTTTAGCATACACAAGGCCCTGTATTTTATTCTCAGCAACTCAAAATAAGTAAGTAAATAAATAAACAAGTAAAAGGTTATTAGGAATATTTAAATATTGACTGGGTATTAGATGACATTTGGAGATAATAGTTAAAATTGTTCAGTGTGACTTCTCAGATGAAGAAATACAAATGGCAAATAAATATATGAAAAAATGTTCACCATCACTGGTCATTCAAGAGAGGCAAATTAAAACAACAGTGAGATTTCATCTCACCCCAGAAAAAATGGCTATCAAGAAATGGCTATGAAGAAATCAACCAATAACAAATGCTGACAGGGCAATGGGGAAAAGGAACCCTTCTCTACTGTTAGTGGGAGTGTAGAGTGGTGCAGCCACTGTGCAAATCAGCGTGGAGATTCATCAAAAAAGTAGAATTACAGTTCCTATTTGACCCAGATATTCCCCTTCTGGGTATCTTCCCAGAAAAACTGAAAACATCATACCACAGTGATATATGTGCACTCATGTTTATAGCAGCACAATTTGTAATAGCAAAATCTTGGAAACAACCCAAATGCCCATCAGATGAGGAATGGATAAAAAAGATGTGGTATTTTATACAATAGAGTACTACTCAGTCATAAAGGAAGATAAACCTGAGACTTTTATAGGTAAATGGACGCAACTCGAGACCACACTCATAAGTGAAATAAATCAGACTCACATGTGTAAACATTGCATTGTCTCCCTGGTATGAGAAACTGAAAGAGTAAATAAGTTCTAAAACGTACAATAGATATTGTGACATGCAAGTAAGTTATATATTCTATAAGTGTCTCTTAGTTCATTAAAAAGGAAGATTTGTGTTAATATTGATTGGAAAAATATTTACACCCACATCTTGCACCCTAAGCAAGTACTTCAAAGATAACAACATGCAATGTAGTAACTGTTGTTATTCTCCTATTATTTTGTTATGAAAGTTTTTTACCTTTTTTTCCATTGAAAAATTTTTAGGTGTGATAATAGCATGGTGATCATGATATCGAAGTCTCTCTTGTGCACTGTATATATATGTGTGTGTGCATATACAGAGACTTATTTAAGAATGAAATAATTTGATAAGTAGGATTTGTTTTAAAATATTCCAGTGGGGTCATGGCAGTAGGGGAAACAGTGTATGTAGGATTCAGATGAGAAAAGAACACGGAATACTTATAATTATATAAGCTGGGACTTGGAGAAAACTCATTATCCTATTTCCCTAGTTGTATGTACATTATGGTGTGTGTGTGTGTGTGTGTGTGTGTGTCTTGCTCTGGATCCAACCCCATGCATGACCTTATGCATGTTAGGCTAGCACTGAGCTATACGCCTAACACCAGTTCTATGGACTACTTTAGTTTTTAAAATAATTTCACAATAAAATGTTTGAAATATGGTAGATAAATTGGTATAATGAAAGTACTTCCAACTCAGGGCGACAGCAATAGTGAAGATCAAGGCAGTGGGTTCTGCCTGCAGGAGGCAATGACACATGTTTTGCCAAAAGTGCTGGAGAACGTCGGTACAGTAAGTTAGGAATGTGTACTGTACAAGAAAATAGTTCAGGGCCACAGTGGTTTTCAGAATAGGGCGCTCACCCAAGGCCCATGGGAGCCTGGGCCGCAGGATGCCCACATGTGAGCACTGCTGCCTGTGCTCTGCTCTGACTCTACAGTGTGACGTGGTGAAACATAGGATATTTTGCCTTTTCATCTTTTTTTTTTTATATGAGGCGTTTATAGGGTTACTTGGGGAAAAAACTTGGGAAAATCAAGGTAAGAGAACCTGAGTTATGTAAGAGACATGCTTGGTGTATATGGGCACAGAGTTAACTAAGGCTCGTGGAGCAGTAAGCTTGGTACTCAAGGGCCTGGTATTTCTAGAACAGAGTCCAAGCCTGCTTGGCCACTTCATAACTATGGGCTTTCTGCAAAGCCCTTTTGCCCCTGGACCTCAATTTTCTATCCTGAAAATGGAATACAGTGCCTCACTTACTTGGTTATTATGAAAATGTAATAAGATGACATGTTTTAAAATGACCTGTGAGTTAGGCATGGTGGAACATGCCTGTAATCCCAGCACTCTGGGAGACTGATGCAGGAGGATGAAAAGTTTGAGCCCAGACTCGACAACTTAGTAGTTTAGCAAGACCCCATCTCAAAATAAAAACTAAAAAAATAGACAGGGCATGTAGCTCAGTGCAAATGCTCTGGGTTCAATCCCTGATACCACAAAACAAAACAAAGCAAAATCCTGTGAATATCAAAGGGCTATGGAAGCAAACAGAAATATTAAGCTTTTACAGTGGACATAGTCTCTTGGTGTCTTTGGAGATGAAGGTACAGGTGGACGGATTGAGGTGGGGAGAGTGGAGCTTAGGGTCCTCTTTCTAATTGAAGTTCTTGTGTTCATTCATCAGCTTATTTTAAATCGATCTGCAAGATAGATTGGCCTATTCTTTCCCCCATGTACAATCCATTGATTTAAAAAATGCACCCTTCTTCTTAACCACCTAAATTAATTCTTTTCTGAGTGGAGCAACTAGTTAATAAAACTAAGGGTATGCATCATCCTGAAGGTCATTGAAATTTACGTCAGAATAACAAGTCCTAGAAAATGTCTATATGCATAGTTCTCTTTCTCTTCCTAATGTGCCACAGTTATTTCTCATGTTTGATGAAAGCCCTGGGGAGATACAGATAGACAGAGATATATAATATGTATTTAATATTAATATATAGTATGCTCTATATTAATATATATTTTTGTAGGTGGAGGAGAAAGGTGGTGTGTGTCTTTCAGCCTGTCACTCTTACCTCAGTCTGGACCATGTGAACTCTGTGAAGTCGTAGGTCATGTACTGCTCCATAAATGTCCACAGAGTCTTTGGAGTCTAACTGCTGGAGGATTCGGTCCAATGCGATAAAAGTTCCAGTCCTACCCACACCGGCACTAGAAGAGATGGAAAAGGAACATTTGATTAAATTTGCCTTTCAAGATTGCATCCAGAGACTGGCATAATCTTTTTTTTCTCTTCCAATTTATGGAAGAACGTAGGACAGCTTCTTTCTTTCAGTGAGCTCTGCCTCTTACAGAAATGTAACCTAGAGCCCCAGTATTCCACCTCTTTCCCCTTTTTATCTCCTTCTCCTTTTTTAGGGGTAAATTCTGCCCTGCACTTGATGGATATCATTTCCAAACAGGTGTTTATAGTTTTCCTATAAACACATAAGTCCATCAATGATATATTCATTTTATGTGTCTCTAAAATGTATTGAAATAGTAACTTGTTTAATGTATTCTTTTGCTACTTTTTGATTCAATATTGTATTTTGAGATTTATCCATATACATGTAGATCTAATTTCTTTTAACCATTCTATGGAGTCCATGAAGCACTGCTATCACATTCCCTACTTAGGCAATGAAGCCATTTTAGCTTTTCTCTATTAAAAATGTGTCACATGAATACTATGGTGACCATGTGTGATGTGTTGACACCCAGAAGTGGAACAGCTGGGTTGGTTACAGTATGTATACTTTCAATTTTGCTGGGTCTTTGGGCTACCTCTCCAACATTTTTTATTTTTAAATTTTGGAACAGGCTCTCACTAAGTCCTTACATTGCCCATGATGGACTTGAATATTCAGTCCTCCTGCTGCAAGTTCCTAGAGTGCTGGGACACAGGCATGAGCCCCTACAATTGGCCAATCTGGGGATTTTGGATGCTGTAAGAATTGCTGATACCAAGAGAAGATCATTCTCATCAGACCTAGACAAAATCAGAGTCGAGAAGTGATTAAGAGGTAGAGCTCATGTCTGCCTGTCTATGATAAGTGCTTTCTCAAGGGCTTTCTAAAGGCCTGGAAAAATAGCTTCCTGTTCTACATGCACCTGATAATTTGTACCCTGCACAGGTGCACGGATTTCTGTGATAACATTTTTAAAACACTGCAGCAATTCAGATAAGATGTCTTTGGCAGAATACTTGCCCAGCAATGGTATCTCTAGCAATGTGCTGACAACAACTCCTGACTCACATCATGAAGACCAATGAGCTATCTAAGTAGTATCTAAAAATTTCCTCCTTTTTGTCTAAAAAACTTGCCCTCACTTCAAGTTCTTTAAATACATTTATCCTTTACTGTGGTACACGTAGTCCTATTTCCATGTTCTGCTATTCCCAAATAAATACTATTATTCTTGGGAGAATCTCTGGTTGTTATTTAGGTTGACAGTGCACACATTCATAAGAGAAAAAGAATGGTTCTCCACTGGTCCTGGGCAAAAAATGCCTGCCATTCTTCCTTCAGAAAGCAGGAAGCTCTAGAGTATACTTTGCATTCCCATTAAAAGTACTGGCAATGGAGTGCATGGTGGCACACACCTGTGATTCCAGCACTCAGGAGGCAGAGGCAGGAGGATCACTGTGAGTTTGAGTTCAGCATGGGCTACATAGTGAGTTTTTTTGTTTGTTTGTTTGCTTTTTTGAGACAGGGTCTCACTATGTAGTTCAGGCTGGCTTTGAACTTGCAGAGATCCTCCTGTCCCAGCTTCTTGAGTGCTAGGATTACAGGTGTATGGTACCATGCCTGGTCTTACATAGTGAGTTTGAGGCCAGCCTGGGCTATATAGTGAGACCCTGTCTTAAAAAAAAAAAAAAGAAAAAAACACCAACCAAAAAGCACTGGAATTCCAATGACATAAAAGCAAGGCTCCTAGGGTGTTGGGCTGATTGGAAGAAGATTAGCACACTTGACATTTCTCTTACTGTAGCAATTCACTGCTCTTTATTTATTAGTGCCATTTAGTTAGGACTGTCAAAGTGTTGTTGCAAACATTAATTAGCTAAGCACCAGGCTCCCCAGAGAGAGAACGATGGCTCGTTAGGTTGATTTTATGAACAGACTCTCTGAAGCAAGAAGTTAAGAGAGAACAGAAATTTAAGAGCAAAATTGGGTGTTACAGACAGCAAGTGCTATACTATACTTTGAAAGTTTGTGTCCCTTCTATAATTCATGTTTAAATGCAATGCTTAGTGTAATGGTGTTAAGAATAAGACCATTTGGAAGTGATTAGGCCCTGAGGTCTCCATATTATATATGAGACTATTGTCTTATAAAAGGGCTGGAGAGAGCCAGCCGTGTCCTTTTGCCCTTCTATTCCTTCAGCAATGTAAAGACACAGCCTTCCTTCCCTCTGGAGGAGGCAGAAACAAGTTGCAATCTTGGAAGCAGAGGCCGTCCTCTCGAAAGACACTGAACCTGTTAGTGCCTTGATCTGGGACTTCCCAGTCACCTGAACTTTGAAAAATAACTTTCTACTTGTAGCTTAGTCTTGTAGTATTTTGTTATAGCAGCAGCTATGGGAAAGACATGCGATTAGACCTGAGAGTAGCCTGGAACAACTTTCTTAAAGAGTACATAGGGCTTACATAGGTGGAGGAGAGAGAGAAGCCACCTTAAGGAGTAAGAATGGCAAAATGCAAGACTGAGCTGGTGCAGTCACACTCCTGGTGAGAACATGAGGAGAGTTGTATGGAATTTGGGTGGAAAGTGAGATGGTGTCCAATTATCAAGGGCATAGAAGTCACTTAAGGACTTTGTATTTCATACAGTAGGAAAAGAACAAGAGAGAGAGGGGAGGATAGAGTAAGGGTGAGAGAGTGGTGGGAGAGGAAGAAAGTGGAACGAAGTTTAGTGAAGAAGAGCAAGGTTGGAGAACAGAAAAGAGACTGCAATAAAATTCTCTGGGAGTTAGGCAGTTGAGCTCAGACAAATCTTCCACCCACCACTGTCCCCATGCTTATGCTTTTTTTTTTTTCTTCAGATTCGATGGCACAGTGCCCTTATGCAGGCTGTTTTTCTGTCTCCTCGGTTGCCACATACCCACCTGCAGTGCACCACGGTGGGCCCAGCACCAGGGGTCCTGTTGATGTAGTCCCTAACAGTTCTCACAAACTGGATCAGGGACTGTGTGGTCTCAGGGACTCCATGGTCTGGCCACACTGTATAGTGAAAGTGACGGATGAGTCTCTGCACATCGAGCTGTTCCTCCTGCAAGAGAAGAGAGCAGGATAAGAAGAGGAAAACTCACATTTGACGATAGCGCCATGTCGGAACTTCTGTGGTCTGAAACTCTGGGAGAGCAATCAGCAAACATAGGATTAACATCTTCCCAAATTGAGTTATTAAATAAAGCCAAGCAAACTAACATACGCTGCATATTTTGAACTCCCTGATGGTCCACTCGGGCAGCACGGACTCTGAGAGCATCTGCAGGATGAGGTCCCCATAGTAGAGGGAGTCCTGATCCGCTGGCCAGTAATGGTCACACTTCACCTAGAAGAGGACAGACACAAAAAGGGTCAGCCCGGAAACGTGACTCCTGTGAGGACTTGAACTTGCACTCTGAAATCCTTCCCTGAGTTAGGAATCCAGGATCAACTACTAAAACAATATAGCATCTTCTTTTTATTAGCTGGCTCATGACCAGTACTGAAGCGGGGCTACTGCGCCAAGAAATGGGACTACCCCACAAAGAACAAACCTCAAGCCCCCAGACTTTGTATTCACCCACAGTTCAGGCGGTATTACGTGGCTTGAGTTTTTTTTTTAATTGATTTTCTCAGCATTCTTGCTCCACTAGCAGATAAAACATCTGGTATAATTTATTGTTATAATTGTTATAATTATATAATTAAATTTATTGTTATAATTTATTGTTCTTTCAGAAGAAAGACCCAGTCAAGAAGAGGAAGACACTGCCTTCTTGGCCCTGTTTTGTTCCTATTTTTACTGTTTTTCTAACATGGGCCATGTGCCAAGAAATCTTTGAGAAGTTATAATGGATAGCTCAGCTAGTATTTACATGTAAAAGGAAAGGAGAAAGGGGATTGTGAATGCTTATCTATTTTATATTTTTGGGGTAGTATTTATAATTTATTTATAAATTGACGTATTTTATGAGGTATGCATATTCACCGAGCAGGAATATAGATTTGCTTGTATTTATATAGGTATGCATGTGAATCCAATAGTGTATACATGGGTTTTATTCTACTAACTATGGTGAGGCACTCCAAGCGGGCTCATCTGAACTACATATGTATATAGTTGTTTTTTTTGCAGTACCCAGGGCCTTCATGCTGAGCTACCTTCCCAGACCTTTTTTATTCTGAAGCATGGTCTTGTTGAGTTGCTAACTTGTCCAGCTGGGCTCCAATTTACAACCTTTCTACCTCAGCCTCCCAGAGTGCTGGGATTACATGTGTGTGCCACCACATCTAGCCAATTTCTATATTTTATACATAAATGTATGTGTATGGTTATACACATACTTCCAGTTGTTTTATTGCTCTGTGTCTATTTACATATATGTACACATATAAGGCTAGTTTTGCTGAGGAGGACATACAGGTCTCAGTCTAGCATAAATAATCTGGAGAAACCCAGTGTGTTTTTATTAGCTCCTTACATGTAATATCTCTTTCTCTTTTTACAGTCCTACCATTATCTGAATTTATTTTTTAATTAATTAATTTTTTCATTTTAAAGAGGGAAAAACAAAACAAAAAAATACGAGAAAAACAGGAAATGAAAGAGACAAATAACAATAACAAAAACCTCAAAACAATAACAATATAGGCTTTCAAAACAAGGTGGTAGGAACTTAACAAAGGTTGTGAGTAACTGCATAAAGTAGCAGATTATAAATGTATTACAAGAAGCTTGCTTAATTTGTCCAGATAACTATTTTACTTGAATCTTCCAAGACCACCTAAAACTCACATCTTTTTTGAGAGCAACACCAGGCTCCCTGACTCTGGCAGGGTCTCCCCTACCCCCCAAGCCATACACTGAAGGATGGGGCAGATGAGTAGGCAGATTCTCTTTTTACATACTAGGCCCTTATTAAAATCCCAGTCATCACATGGGAATAATTTTGACTGAAACTTCAGGCCCAGATTCAGTCACCTTTTACAACTAAGTGGCTTCCACACTCTCACATTGTCTCTACTTGGGGATTTGTGGAGTGCAGGTTTGGATTGAGGTGGGCTGAAATTCCATCCATGATGTGGGAAGCAAAGCATGGAAGTCAGGAAGACAGTTTACTCACTCGACCCTTCTCAACACACTGGGTCACCATGACGATATTGAGGACATTCTGTTCCCATGCCATTTTCCAGAAGTCATCCTTGGTGCCAGGAAGCGGTCCCTGAGTGGCGATATATTCTCTTCTGAAGTTGTTACCCTGAGATGAATTTACAACATGGAGAGTCAGAAACAATGGCCTCTTCAGAACTGTAAACAAAGAGTTAGCTTTGCAGATTAGATGATAAAGAGATCTCTCTGCCAGGCAGGCCCCTGGCTTGAGAAAAAGAAATTAATAGAAGTGTCAAGGCTTGGGAGCAGGAAGGACAAAGGCCAGAACATTGAACTATTGTTAAGAGGCACATTTCCCTTTCAGGCTGGGTCTCTAAAAGGCAAATGGAGGACTCTGGTAATAATCTAGAAAACACTTCACCCTTGATTATAAGAGTGTGTGTGTGTGTGTGTGGACTGTTTAAGGGATTCAGCTTTAGTCATTTCGGAGATAGGAATTTTAATCATCTCGGAGAACCGATATTAGAATAATTTGGTAAGAGACATCATGTAAGGAAGCTTAATGGAAGAGATACCACTCTTTGTTAACCTGTCATCACATAATGTAGAGCAGATCAAGACTTCTATGGTTCGATCTTAACCCTGTCCGCTGTACCATGAGCTAAGATCTTTTTATTCACTCATTTTGTACTCCAACAATACAGAATTACTTGTGAATCCTAGTCGAAGATCTTTACCTCCTTGCTTCTCCTCAGTCTCTACATTATGTCACCTCTGCCCCATACCACACCGCCCACCCAAACAATGCCTCCCATCTGACTCATCTTCATTTATTCTGAGCACATGGCCTATTCAGCTGAGCTTGCTTTACTTTTCTCTCTACTGGTGGTAGCCTTCCCCTAAATACCCTCTAGCAACTTCTAGGCTCTTGCTACTCTGAGTGTGGTTCTCAGGGAAATGGCAATGGAATTACCTAGGGACATGGTAGAAATGCAGAGTCCCAGGCCCCACCACAGCCTTATTGCATTAGCATCTACAGTATAACAAAGGCCCCAGATCATACTGGACAATGTTGGAGAAACACACTGGCAGATTTCTCAGCCTTATAATTTCCTGAGGCCTTGATTGTTGTAAGTATGCCTTTATAGTCAGAATGCTGTTTATTCAGCTGGGACTATAGCTCAATGTTACTGCACCTGCCTGGCAAGCACAAGGTCCTGAGGTTAATTTTTGGTACCAAAACAAACAAACAAACAAACAAACAAACAAAAAATGCTGTTTACTCTCTGCCTCCATATAGCTTGCTGTTTGACTTACAATTAGCATTTAACTAATAGGTGTTTATTGAGTTAGTTGATGAATTTTTGAGATAAATATTATTATTTTAAGTTTATAGAAAAGGAAATGGAGGCTCAAAGTGGTAAAATAATTTGTCCAAGGTCATAGAACTGAGGGTATGATGAAGCTGGCTGGGGAAATAAGCATGACCTGTCAACCATAAGATCCCAGGACAGTGCCAAATAATTCCCATGACCTCTGTATGTGAAACTTCTCACGGGATCCCATGAGATGTGGATGACATAAAAGAGATGAGATGCTACAAGGAGCCACTATTGTGATGCCTCACAGTAGCCTACTCTGCGTTAGAGCACAGAGTACACTTTTATTTTGCTTTTATCTTTTCCTATCTTTGTTTGGCTCAAGTTCACTCTACAGAGCTAGTTTTTTTTTTTTTTCCTTATGACTTCACCCCTCTCTTTTCTTTTTTCTTTCTTTCTTTCTTTCTTTCTTTCTTTCTTTCTTTCTTTCTTCCTTCCTTCCTTCCTTTCTTTCTTTCTTTCTTTCTTTCTTTCTTTCTTTCTTTCTTTCTTTCTTTCTTTCTTTCTTTCTTTTTTTATAGTCTCGTTATGCAGTTTGAGTTGGCCTTGAACTCACTTTGTAGCCCAGGCTGGTCTCGAATTTGCAATGATCCTCCTGCCTCAGCTTCCTGAGTGCTGGGATTACAGGAGTGTGCCACCAGGCCCAGCTCCATCCCTCACTTTTCAAATAAACTTCTGGTACTGTTGTTGGCTTCTCCAATTCTTCCTTCGAGGAAAGAAGGACCTGGAATAAGTTAAACTGGTGAACTATTTCTAAGAGAACTACCCGACAACAGAACCAGCAAGGGGCAGAAATGGGATTTCAATTTGGTTTTGTTTGACCCTTAAAATGTATTCCACTGTAATGTGTTATAGGATGTGGCAAAATGCTAAGAATCAGAGCCAAAAGATTTGACACAGTGTTCGAGGTGTGTGTGGCTTTCAAAAATCCATAAGAGATTGATTTCCTTACTTAGGCAGTCTTAGCAGGAGAGACCTATGATCCCTAGTGAGCTTAATCTTGGCTAAGGGCCACAGAGAGAACTACTTTGAAAATGCACCCTAGGCTCACAATAATTGTAAGTTACTGTGGTCACTGTAAAATATGGACCCCTGTTTCGTGGCAATCAGACATGGTTTTCTACAACTCTACAAATGCCTACAGAGCCAAGAACAGTAAGATGATGATGGAGAAATGGTGTCATCTCCAGAACAGGCACCTGTCTCAGTTTCATCATGAGCCTAGGGGTCCACTTACTGGTATGTAGCTGGCATTGATGTAGTCGGAGCAAGGGTCATCATCTACATTAGACAGTTTCACTCGTGAGGCATCATCTGGAAGAAAGTCAATTGAGAGATTTGTTGCTGTGTCTTGGGGTAATTTTTCTATGTTTATGTAACGGGATGTATTTGATGTGCTTCATATCTGATCCCAACAGTAGCTACAAGGAAGGTGTCCTGATCTCCACTGTACAGAGAAGGCCAGGCAGGGTGACTAACTTGCCCCAGGTTACACACAACATGAACCCCATCTGTACTTTCCTTTGCACCATCATGACATTGTCCTAATGAAGGGGCCGGTTCCCTTTAACTGCAGGAATGAGTACAATACAGAAAAATGACTTTCCAGTGCTTTACCTAATGGGATAAGGATTATATATATATACATATATATATATATATTTTTTTTTTACAAGTAACTAACTAGAGATTTTATTAAACAAACCCTGGTCAGCTTGATGTCAAAGCCCTGCTGTTAACCCACTGTTGCTCTGAGCCTTTAATGAGAAATTATAGACAACTTCTTATAATCAGAATTGAAACTGGTCATTATGCTTCTGAAGAGCAGTGCAGTAACATACAAGTCACTCCTTAATGAAAATCATTCAGAGTCCGAGAGCTTCCATATCCAACTACGCCCTATTTCTTTGTCCCTCTTCTATTCCTGGGACAAAGCAGAAATGGCTAGAGGAAGACAGTGTTTTACAAACTGCAACACAAAACTTACATGGCAATATATTGTTGTATCGATTTTTTCCTCTATTCTCGGGCAGGAGTGCAATATCACAAGACTGGTTTCGACCCACGTCTTTTAAGTCCTATTATGTCAAAAATAAGATTGCAAGTGGAAAATTTAAAATAGAGTAAGGCAAATTATACAGTCCTTGAGATCCACAATAATATAAAAAATGCACACACCAGTTACTGTTTATGGAATGAACACCTTGTGTTCCACATGTATTAACTCTGATCCACAGCCCCACATGAGAGCTGCTCTTATCACCATCTTACAGGTGAGGTTTAGCCAGGAAACTAATGTGTTCCAGGTCACACAAATGGTGAAACTGGGAATAAAATCCAAAGACTGGGTCCTTTTTTACCAAACTATTATTTCCTAGTCAAGCACATGGTTAGACTAAACAACTGACAGTATTTGTTTGCCTTTGAGATCCTTACCATCTGATCCAGGAAGCACTTTGCTGCACTACTTGGGAGCTCAAACTGGCCCTGAGATTAGGGGTAGATTAAATGTGTTGTGCAGCCAATGGCTTCAGGCACAGACAACATTCTGCTGAGACCATTAGCACCCATTTAACTTCCCAGATGAGTCAGCCTAGAGTTCTACAGCACAGTAAGCCCTGCCGAGGACTAGGGGGCGCTTCATCGTGCTTCAGTTGTACCTCATATTCCTTGGATAGCAGGTAATTGGAGTCAGCCTGAAGCTTCATGAAATGCCCTTCAAACTGATTTACTTTTATGGGGCTGTAATTAAAAATAGAAAGAAATGGAAGTTACAAAAGAAAAGGCAAAACACCATAACCAGTGTGAGTCGTATTTGTAAAGTAGATAATGTAGTAATTAATGCGTTCTCTCTTACCAAGAGGTTTTCCGGCTACTGTGAAGAAACCAAAAAAAAAGGAAGACTTGTTAGCAAATCTCATAGTACACCAACTTCCAACAGATTAAATGAAAGAAAACATGGCGCTTACCCTTTTTGGCCCAGGTTCAAGTGGACAGACAGTGGTCGATCCCTGCGAATGCTCAAGCGTGCAGAGGGCCTTTCTCGACCATGGCTGAAATGTAAGGCCGAGGATTTATTTTTCTGTTTTGGTACTAAGGATTGAACCCAGGGCGTTGCACATGCTAGGCAAATGTTCCACCACTAAGTTACAACCCCAGACCAAGGCAGAGGATTTGTATTCCAATTATGACATTTGATTTGAAAAAGGTTTCCCACTTCTAGTAAGGCTTGCGTGTTTGGGCAAGTATAGATTTTTCAGGATTCATGAAGATTTGTACCCTGCCAATATTTCTTTGAGGGAGGAAAAGGGAAAGGAGAACATAAAAAAGTTGATCTTTCCCACTTAGACACAGATCTCTATAATAACTGGAGGTTTGTGTTCTGGTTTTTGGCTATGGGTCATAATCACCTCCCACACTCTCAACAAAATTTTCCTTAAAAAAATCTCCAAACCTGTAAATCTCAGATACCAGACATGACTGCAAGACAGGGTGCAATGTGCCAACAAAACATTCACTAAGAGAGGAGAGCACGGCAGTGGGGCACGTGCTATTTGGTTCTTTGGAGTCCCTTCTTAAATTGGGGTGGCAAACATGTCCCACAAAATGGCATCAACTATATTTTTGGGGATATATCAGAAAAGACCTGGGGCACATAATTTACATATCTCCATCTTCATGAAGATATGAACCAAAATTTTTTTCCTATGAAAAAAGGGTTATTTAATATTTAAATAAAGCTACTAATGGACCTGCAGTCATTGGTAAGGGTCAAATTCATCAATGATAAATAATAAAGCTGAAAAAGAAATAAATTATGGTTTTAGAATTTGATTCTTGTTTTTACTGCAAAAACAAAGGTTGTGTAACTTGGAGAAGTTAAATTATTTTCCCCTCTTACTTTTCAGGCTAAAGGGCATTTTTAGTTGCATTTCTAAAGTCATGGGCTCGATGACCAAGGGGATCACAGTGCTTACCTCACTTTCTGCCGGCAGATGAAAAAGGCGACCAGTGCCACCAGCATGCCAATTAGAAAGAGGCCAGCACTCACACCTTCGATAACTCCAAACAAGGGCTCTACAAGAATCCAGATGGAAACAACAAATCCAGGTGGGAAAATTAGTGACAGGCAACCGGTAAGAAAGCTTTTGAAGTTGTATTTCCCAAGTACTGTTATCATGAGCGCAATTCAAGTGATGCCCGCCCTGAGGTACTGACTGTCTGCTAGCCGTGAATATGCAGCTAAGAAGATGAACGTCTGGCAATCACCCTGTTAGGGTAGGCTGGTTACACAGTAAAAAATGCATTAATGTTTTAAATTAATCATGTATGGCTAACAAAGGAATTTCAGACTTTGTGCTGCCATGTAATGCTTGGGGTACCTGTGATAGAAGCCATAAATTTACCACCAAAATAAAAATACTATTTCATCTCTATGAAACATGTTCCACAGCATCTGGAGCCTTAGCAAATCCAGTGAATTGTATTAACAAAATCTCCTTTTTACT
This sequence comes from Cuniculus paca, assembly GCA_004365215.1. Taxonomy (NCBI): domain Eukaryota; kingdom Metazoa; phylum Chordata; class Mammalia; order Rodentia; family Cuniculidae; genus Cuniculus; species Cuniculus paca. The sequence goes on from RJWT010000940.1 coordinate 20,197, forward strand.
ATCTGGTATGACACTGTCTCCTAGAATTAATAGTAATAGTAGTCACAGTAGTCTTTTTAAAAAATTTTTTTGAGGACCAAGGATTTAGCTCAGCGGCTCAATCATGTGCCTGATAAGTATAAGGGCGTGAGTTCAATTGTCATTTAAAAAAAAACTGTTTTTTGAGACTTTCTCACTGTGTTGCCCAAGCTGGTCTTGTACCCTCCTCATGGTATAGCTGGAACTATACCATGCCTGGTTGGCCTATTTTAAAAAATAGTTTTATTGAAATATAATTATTCACCAGCTCCCTATGATGAATATAATCATTATATGCTGCAAATGTGTACTATAAAAATTGAAAAAGAAATATAATTCACATATCATTCAATTCATCCATTTAAATAGTACAACAGTTGTTTGAGTTCAGTCATAGAGTTTTGCAAACATAACCACAATCAATTTTATAGCATTTTATCATCTCCAAAAGAAAAACTCGTATCTACTAGTAGTAACTCCCCATTTCACTTTCTCTTCCCAACTCTTGGCAACCTATTATCTACTTTCTCAGTCTATAGATTTGCTTATACTGGAAATTTCATATAAATTGAATCGCAAACATATGTTTGTTTCTATTGCCTTTTTAAACTTAGCATAATGTATCCTAGGTTCATCCAAAGACCATATATCAAAATTCCATCCCTTTTAATGGCTGAATAATATTTTATTGTATGGATATATCACTTTGTTTATTTACCCTTCCACTGATGGATATTGGAGATGTTTCCATTTTTGTCTATTATGAATTATACAGCTATAGACATCCAGTATGAATCATTGTGTGGCCATATCTTATTTTCCCTTAAATATATACTTATTTCTGGAGCTTATGATAACTCTATGCTCAATGTTTTGAGGAAATGCAAAATGATAATTCACAGTGGGTATACCATTTTCCATCTCCACAAGCAATCTATGAGGGTTCAAGTTTCTCTGTTTCCTCATTAACACTTGTTATTTTATTTTTGATTATAGCCATCCCCATGATTATGAAGTGGTATGTTACTGTGGTTTTGATTTGCGTTTTCCTAAGGTTTTGATTTGCATTTTCCTAAAGACTAATGGTGTTTAACATCTTTTTATATGCTTAATGGCCATTTGTACCTCTTTAGAGAAATTCTATTCAGATCTTTTGCACGATTTTAAGTTGTGTCATTTTTCTTTTTATTATTGAATTGTAAGGTAAGAATTATTTTTACGTTCTGGGTATACAATCCTTACCAAACACCGTATATGATTTGCAAGTACTTTCTCCCTTTCTGTAGGTTGTCTTTTCACTTACTTGAAGATATCTTTTGGATGTACAACAACTTTTAATTTTGATTAACTTCCATTTATATTTTTCTTTTGTTGCTTGTTCTTTTGGTGTCATATTAAAGAAACTCAAACTCTTCTTAAATATTGTTACACATATCAGGTGCACAGGTTCAAGGACATGAGTAGCTATGTGTTTGTGTGTGATTAATGTAAAGCCATAATATTTAAATGGCCAGTTTGGTTATACAACAGGTGTTTTGTAAGGGTGTGTGTATCATCTATGTGAGATACCATGAACTCTGGTAAATATTGCTTTATTACTTTGTTTAGTAATTTCTAGATTGCAACTGAAAATAATCATGCATTTTATTATATGAATAAAAAATAAACCATTTCATAATGCCAGGTCTTGACAATTTACCACTATGTTTTCTTTTAAAAGTGTTACTGTTTTAACTCATATTAACAGTATGAAGTAGCGCATGTTTGAAGCTTTTTATTTTAAAAATTTGAATTTATTTATTGCATGTTGCTTTTCCATACTCTTCAAATCAACACAGTTGTCTTTGTTTTAATATGTTTAATATTCTGTTTGAATGTATCTCTAGGGTATCCTTTTACTGGACTAAATATAATTTTTGTTGTATAACAATATTTCAAATAGAGAAGAATTGTGTTTATAAAGTCCTTACTTATCGTTAAACTATAGGCAAATACATCTAAATTCTCTTAACTGGGCTCTGATCCTTTTTTGGCCTGAGAAGTCCTGTATTTGGCATAAGTAGATAGGGATCTTTGTACGGCTGAGCCATGTGCTGTCATGCGGCAGGAGAGACTGTTTCAGCTCTTAAGAACTCCTCCAGACCAAGGGAGCCAGCACAGCACACTGGCTGCGGGAAAGCTATGCCAGACAGTAGCATCCAGGAACAGGGCGATGAGAGTAGTGCTACTATTGGCATCATGGGCATACCCAAACAGTGCAGTGCAGAGGCCGGGTGCCCGGGCAGAAAGTGGCACAACCCACCTATACAACCTTGGCAAGTTGCTTGAACTCTTGGTGCTTCAGGGTACTCATTTTTAAAACTAGGGATGATAACACATCTACCTCAAAAGTTTGTAATGACGATTTGATCATTTATTCTATGTACAATGCTTAGCTCCACAGAGAAGGTGACTAGCAAATGTTAGCTACTATTATTACTCAGACTTTCCCTCTATTACACTAGAGAAACTTCTTTCAAAAATTTATGTAAAGCCTTTTAAAGTAACATTTCAATTTTAAAAATATTATTATGAGTTTGTATACTGGGACTGAGCCCCGGTCCTAATGTATGCCAAGCAAGTGCTATTCCATTGAGCTATGCTCGCAGCCCTCTAAGTTTGCATTTTTAAATAGTGGGAAAGCAAACATAATAATCAAAAGGAAGGAAAACTGCCTTAGCCCCACTACTTTGAGATATTCATCATTAGTACTATGAGGGGTGGGTTTGGTAGTCTTTTCTTCTGTGTGTAGTTATCCCTCAGTATCTGAGGGGCATTGGTTCGAGAATGCCCCTTATATCCTCAAATCCATGGATGTTCAAGTCCCTTATATAAAAAGGCATAATATCTGCACATAACCTATACATATCCTCTCATATACTTTAAGACATTTCTAGGTTACATATAATACCTAAAACATGTAAATTCTATGTCAATAGCTTTTACGCTATACTACTAGGAGAATAACGGCATGAAAAAGTCTACATGTTTAGTACTGACACATTGTTTTCTCTCTACTGTTTTTGATACACAGTGTTGAACCTGTGGATGCAGACAGCCAACTGTATATGCCGTCCAGGCTGGCCTTGAGCTCATGTAGCCCAAGCTGGTCTTGAACTTGCAGTGATCCTCCTGTCTCAGTCTCCTAGTGCTGGGATTACAGGCGTGCGCCACCACACCCAGGACTCATTCCAACTTCTAACTGAAAGCTTTTGTATCATTTTGACTGTGTAAACACTTGGTTTTAATGTCTTTCACTATCTTTTTTTTTAATTTTAGTTTTTGTTTTTGTTTTTTGTTTTAGGGTGTGGAGGATTGAATAAAAATTCATTTTTAATAGAAAAAATTTTGTATTTCATTTTATTTTCTAGATTAATTGCCTTCCAGCCCATTCTCTTGCAAAAATAGTGCAATCTTTATAATTCACATCAATCCACAATCACATAAGGATTAAGTTCCAAATGAAAATAAATGTTTCCCCTATCATTGCCCAAGTCACCAGATCTCCCCACAAAGGTTCTTTCAGGAGTCATGTGGGTGACTAGAAAGGTTGACCTTACCTGACTCCGTGGTGATAGGCAAAGAGAAAAATGTGTCTGAATAGAGAGGCTTTGTGAACTCTTTCAGGTCCTCATCAAACAACTGAGTAAATGCCCGAATGCTGATTCTGAAAAGAAAATAGATTTATATAAGCAAATTAGTGGCTGAGCACAGTAAAAATGTGTGTAAGGAGAAGTGCACAGGGTACCTGGTAACTCTGTATGTGGGGTGGGATATAAATTATGAAATCAGACAGATCTGGGTTCATGCATTGTTTCACTGATTTATTCATCAAGTATTCATTGAACTTCTGCTGTGTGCCAGTCCCAATTTTGGGAGCTGGAGATACCACAAGGGACAAAATAAAGTCCCTCCCATTCCAGAGGTCACATTCCCATGGAGGAAATCAGACAAAAAAATCCACAAATACATGTCAGATGGTGGTGTCTTTTTCTATGAAAAAGAAAAGAGCAGCATAAAAAGATGGAAAGCGATGAAGTCCAACTGTGTGAAACTGCTATATTCAGCATGGTCAGCAAAAGTCTCTTTGATAAGAAGACATATGCAGAAAAATCTGAGGAAACAGCAAAAGGAACCAGGCTCACATTCCAGGCAGCGGGAACTTCAGATGCAAGACTCTGGTGAAAACTGGAGCTAGACAGGGGAAGGATGATGAGGGGACAGGAGAGTTCCTGAAGAACCTGTCCATCTGTCCATGTTGGACAGTACCTGATGATCAGCTGGTCCTAAATTCAATAAGCAAGTGAGATATAAGTACTGCATCAGATTTGAAACCTCTGTTTGAATGAAAGACCTCTGATCTCATCAAAGCACATATGTCTCATTCTCTTGGCATGAATCAGGCCAGTCTGGAGGGCCGAGCTCAATCTCTGGTGGCATACTTTCGGGAAAATTTGGAATCACTTGAGATGAATGATCAGGATGATGACAGAAAATATTTAGAAGAACATCATAGTTGATTTCAGATTTAAGGAAAGTGGTGCTATAAAAGAGGAACGAGATGTCATTTTTCTTCTTGAATGTAGAGCTAGGCTAAAGTCATAGACAGGGAGGAGTTTAGGAACAGAAAACAGTTCTCTAACATCTAGAACCTGGGCTGCTTCACAGGTAGTGAGTTCCCAGTCATCAGCATGAATCTGGGCAGAGGCTGAAGGAGAAAGAGTTCTTAGTGAAGTTATAAAAGGGCACTCCTGTCCTAAGTTAAAAACTCTTTGGGGTGACTTCCTGGGTTCCTTCTATCTTGAGAATTCTTCCACTATAGGTTTACCAATAGAGTATTAAACTTGGCTTGTGTAAGACAACCTCTGCTAGTGTTAATTTAATTCTATGAACATAAATGGGAAACTTCTCTTTCTGTATTAAAAAAATAAAAACTTATTTAATCCAAAAGTATCTGGGTATATGCTGTGATAATGCTGGAACAGTACTGAGCCAGCACAAATAGTTCTGGCCTTTTCACTCCCTTGTTCTAACACATACACAGATTCAATTGTAATCTTGGAAAATGAACGCCATTCACTCAAGATATTGATGATATTGATCAACTGCATCTACAATATGCATTTCTAAAAGATCCTGGAAATACATTGGGAAATGGCTTCAAAGGACAAGAAGTCACTGTGTATTAAATGGAAAGTTCAGAAATTGATACGTAATAATAATTTCAATTTTAAATTTGTGAGAGTCACAATTCTATAGCAGAAAGTTAGAGATCATGTGAGGAAAATGAGGTCAAGGAAGCTGACCACCTTACTGTCGTTACCTTGTTATTCTATTTAGAATAAAAACAAAACCAAATCAGCATTTTCCTGACTTCCAAATTGCCTCTCACCATAATGATCTTCTATTTACCTTTCCATATGAAACCATGCTAATGATACATACAGATAATAGGAACTCAACAATGAATGGGAACATACTACACTCATTGACAAAATAAACTTGCATATCACCTAAACCTAGTATTTGCCATTTTTCTCAACTCCAATGTTTCTCTCTCTGCCTCTCTGTCTGTCTGTCTCTCTCTCTCTCTTTATTATTTTCTATTTATTTACTTATTCTCTTAAAAGAATCCCCAGCAGTGTCTGGAGTCACTATGGTGATTATCATCTTAAGACAGGCAGAATTATTCTGGCTGGACGGAAGCATGTTTGGCAGATACTACACTAGAGGCTACTTAGTAGGTGGTCTCTCATGTGCTTTGATTTGAAAGGTCATGCCTTCCCATATCAAGTACTATCTACCTGGCATGCCCTTAATAGGTGGAACCAAACATATATTTTAGAAATATAGGAAAGCTGTGTTCTAGAAAACAAGTATGTATATCAGGAGTTGGCTATGACAAGAACGTGTAACTTTCTCAGAGTGTCTTGGCTCACTCCTTGATTTATTCTTTAACATTTCATGAGCACCTCTTTTGTGCCAAGTAGTTGATACATTTTTCTCTTTCCCTGTGACATGCAGGTTGCTCCTGTTAGACTGTGAGTTCTGTCAGTCTAGTGAACAAGGCAGACATCAGTTCAAGTGAGGTAAACTCAGGAGTAGACCCAATCAGAGAAGAGTGGGAAGGGTCCTAAAGAGAGTGAAAAGAAGATGGAAAAGGCTAGGGGTAGAAGAGAGCCATGTTGCATCAAGGGAATCTGGAGGAGTAAGAACTGGCAAGAGGGAAGGGTGTACTGACACAAATGGTAGGAGATGAGCAATTGTACGTGAATAGCAATCACAAGAAGCACTTCATCTAGAAGGGACACAACAAGACTCAATGTGTCTTATACTTTACCCTCAAGACAACTCTGGGGTGATCTGAAGTTGAAAGCAAAGGTTAGACAGCTGGAATGCTGCTCACAAAATTACACAGCTAGGAAGTAGCAGAGCTGGAACTCAAATGCTGAGATGCTTCCAAAGACCTCAGCAGCTACTGTGGACAGGAAAGGATTTGTGCTGCGGGATCGGCAGGCTGTGATCCACAAACAAGTTGTACATAGTTTCTCACTTGCTTTCTCTGTGAAATGTAGTGTGGTTTTTCCCCTCCCTTATCCATAGGGTCACTTTCTGCTGTTTCAGTTATCCACAGTCAACATCATTCTAAAAATATTAAATGGAAAATTCCAGAAATAAAGAATTCCTCAATTTTAAATTGTGTGCTGTTCTGAGTGGCATGATGAAATCTTGCACTGTCACATTCAGTTCCACTGAGGACATAAATCATCCCTTTGTCCAGTATTTCCCTGTTGTGTATGTTTACCCACCTCTTAGTCACTAATAGTTATCTTGTTATGAGACTGACTGTTGTGGAATCACAGTGCTTGTGTTCAAGTGACCCTTATTTTATTTAAAACTAAATAAATACTACTCTTGTACTGCGTCCCAAAGTGCAAGAGTAGTAATGCTGGCAGTACAAGTATGCCAGAGAGAAGCTATGAAGTGTGTTCCTTAGTTAAAATGTGAAAGTTCCAGGCTTAATAAGGGAAAAAAAAAATCACAACTATACGCTGAGGTTGCTAAGAACAAACCTCTGTGAAATTGTGAAGAAAGGAAAAGGAATTCGTATTAGTTTTGCTGTCGTATCTTAACGTACAAAAGTTATAGCATGGTGCATGACAAGTGCTTAAGGATGGAAAAAAACACATCAAATTACACGGTTCACTATTGATCCACATTCTCAGTGATCCTCTGAGACTCTGCAACATATCCCCCTCTAACAAAGGTGGACTAAAGTCATTTCTCTGTTCTTCAATGTAAATGAGCAAGAAAACCTCAATTTTCCACTTCTAAAAGAGAAAATGATTCTTGGTGGACTTTTGCTCAGATTTCTTGAGCTCAAATAATGAAGGATACCAGGCTTTTCTTGGTTCTTACAGGAACTGAAGAATCTCAGTTTTCTGATCTGAAGGATTTATTTTCTGACCTCTTTCATATTTCCTTGTTTCTTTGAGCCCTTATCTCCTTCAAATAGGCTCTTCTGTTCTCTTCTTGAAGTAAATATCACTAATAAGTTTGTGTGTGCTTACTCTGGAGATGCTGTCCTTGCCTGGGAGGTAACTGCAAGCTTGTGGTGAGTCCTGGGCAGAAGTAGGTATGCAAAGTTCTCCCACAAAGTGAGTCTTTTGTTTTAGGGAAATCGGCTGCCTTTGTTGACGTAAAGGAGGGCCTAAGAATTCTCTCAAATGTGATGTTATGTCAGCGTCTCCTCTTGGAACTGACAAGAGTGTTTTACCTATTGAGTCAGTATGGCTTTGGCCAACCAGAATGGACACTGGTTCATGGAGAACCTGACTGGCTGCCACACTGGCTGGACACCAGTTCTGCCAACACCCAAGAGTGAAGGCATATCTTCTGTAAAGTAATAGTCTTAGATGCCTATAGCCAAGACAATAGCCCAGATTTCCTTTCTCTTGAGGACTCTGGTTGAGATGATACGTACTTTTGCTTCTTCTTTGTTCCTGGAAACAGTGCAGAAAAGTGATCACTAATTTCTAGGACTAGGGGGGCCTACTGGTTGCAGTGGTACTTGCTGGAACCAAGATCAAACAGCTACTTCTTTGGTCTGCCATCTCAGGAGGAGGGAACTGTGTCCCCATTCATTCAGAGGCCCCTTCCTTTTAAGAGTTTTGTCTGGATCACAGAGCACTTCCATCTTTGCACACCCGAGAAGGAAAATAAGTATAATCCTATCCTTCATTAAAAGTGGAAGTCATAACCTCATATTGTTTAGATTTCTCTGAACTCAGTCTTTTTGGATATTTTCACAGTTGTTAACATTATAAACCATTCGACTCATAGTGCAGAAGTTGTAGGAGAAAGAATAATTTATTAAAAGCTTTCGTTCTCCACATAATGGTTTTTATAATGTTGAAAGCCCTCTTTAAACATTACCTGTGAAAGAATGCAGGCAGGAACCCAACTTTTATAAATTACCAAGGAAGACATATAGCAGTCTTGTAACACAGGCTATTAGTTTACAGGGACTCCTAGGCAGCAGATTTTCAGACAGCTGAGCACCAAGTAATATAGCATGTCTCTTGTAATAGAAAGATGGTAATGTATCTAACCTGTAGGCAGTATGTGGCTTCAGTGGTCCATCACAGAATTTTTGCTGATTGGGATCACATTTTCCACCTAGGCTGTCCATCTCTGTTCCAAGCTTAATATTAAAACTCTTGGAATTGCCGTCAGGACTTTCGGTACATTTGCTGGCAAAATAATTGGTCTGATACACTCGAATGGAGGCATTGTGCCTGTATTCCAGGTAAGAAGGGAGAGGGTGCTGTTGTTCCGGCTTCAGCTCATCACTGCCTGAAGGAGAAAACGCAAAGTTAAGTTCTGCCTTTCTTGTGACTGGAGTGATTTCAGTGACATTTAACTAGGTTCCTGAGGCTGCCTCCTTAGCCTCTATCTCTGGCCATCCCAAAATACAGATTCTGGGATCTAAAGGAACACCGTGAAATTAATTTTAATTTACTTTTTTAAAAGTAAATATTATACATGCACATATATATCATCATTTTTTAGGAAATAAAATGAGGATATCTCATGGTATCAAATGATAATGCATCTCACAGCACCAGCAAGCTGAATAACTCCACTGGGAGAGTCAACTCACTCAATAAGCTCTCTACCTAGCCAACAGCCACTGTCATTGAGCTAATAAGGAAATCCCCCTGACCTGAGAAGTAGGGACGAGATAAGAGAAATCATGTCCCAGGTCACAGCAGTCGTTCCACAGTGCATGATCCACATGCCATGCCCAGTCTGATAATTGCTCTGTGTGTGGCTCTTTGTTATCTTGAGTACGGTTTAATCCTGGCTCACTCTGAGCAGTTCCCAGAACTCTTCCCTTGTCTATCCAGCCTGCTGTGTGTTTTGGCACTATGAACTAGTTTTGATATTGGTTGGAGAAAAGCATAATTAGGAAGATAAATATTATGGAGATCAGATACCATTTATAATGAACTTCAGGGAGTGCTACTGTAGGGTTCATCACAGCATCCTGACTCTTATTTAATAAAAATTGCTCACAATAAGTGGATCTTAAAAATATTATTATTTTTCTAGTTTATCGGTCTTTTACTCGTGCCATGTCTGAAGGTGCAGGTTGGTGTGAAAGGGAAAAGGAATTGATTAACTCCAAGAACCAAGGTCCTCGTAACATTGCATTCCTAACCCCCATTTTAGAAACCTCCCACTCAGAAATGTTTATGGGATATATTTTACTTTTGTCCTCCCCTCCCTAAGTCCCAGCCTAAACCCTGAAGCCACCTTTCAAAGATTTTCTGGTTTCTCTCCTCCCACATATCCCTTCTTGCATAGCCTCTAGCCAGCAGAACTCCTTTCTGACAAGCAAATCTAAGACCTAAATGAATAGATAACTTCCTATTTTGGTTGGCTCTTTTGTTAAATATTTGCATTTCTGGAAATGAAAATGTTATTTTGTTGGCAGTTGTTGAAAAGGAGAGTTACCTTAGGATGAGTGTGTATTCTATACAAGACATTTACAGGTGATGCTTACCGGGGATAATAGCTCATTTCTATGGACACAATGCAAACCCATCGACTGCTTTCAGGGGTGTGACTTTTTGTCACTGCCTTATATTCATGTAGTAAAAAATTATCGTCATGCAAAATTAAAAGTAATGTTTCCATAGTTTACAAATTTATCTTCAATTATAAGGTATGAGAAAATCTGGGATGCACCTTGAAATTACATAATTGGTAATTGCATAATCAGATTTAGCACAATTAAATAAAATGTAAAGCACATGGACTATTAGATACTCAGAATGAGACCAAAATGTCATTTAGCCTGAAAATTGCTCCACTGTTTCTTAGGTTTAAAGTTTCTACCTTGGCCACAAATCAGTCAAAATTGTCAGGGATGCTTAAATTCAGGTGCGGCACCTGAAATAATTTTTTAAATATAAAAAAGATAAAATATATTAATGTCATTGCAGGAACAAGCATCTCTTTTGAAGAATTAACATACAAGACTTCAATGGCAAATGCATACAGAGACATACATGGCTCAAATACAACACTCTTATAGTCATTTGACAAATGCTCTATAGATATATAATAAGTTCTAAAGATCATGCTCAGTGGTTGTATGGAATGTTGCAAAACTATTATTTAGGATTTGTCTAACCTGTAGGAATTAGGCAGCCACTGAGTAATTTAGGAAACTAGAGAATGAAATATACTATTCGAAATTTACTAGAAAAAGAAGAAATGTTCTTTATGACATTTTCCCTCTGTCAAGCTTTTGGCTATTTTTATGAATAGGTGGGTGGTTTGGGAGTGTATAGTCAATTCAGGTATTTGAGACAGACAAGGATGAAGAGAATTAAGACGTATTGCTGTTTAATGGTAGAATGAAAGAACAGTGGATATCGTTTACAAGTAGCAGGCTGGGCTTGTAGCTCAGTGGTAGTGCTTTCCTGGCACACATAAGGTCCGGAGTGGGTGTGTTAGACGGATGATCAGTTGAAAAGAATTTTATTGGTCAATGCTGCAGAGCATTTCCAAGCATGCCTATCAAATAGTCTGAACTCAATAAAGACTAGTTATTGTTATTATTATTATTGTTATTGTAGCTGCTCTTTTGTTTGCCTCTTTTCACATTTACTAATTAAACCCCAAGGATAATAGGCTTGATTGCTAAAAGAGCCTTGGAGCAGTTTTTTGCTGCATCTTCTGGTACCCAACAGAGACAGAGCTAAATGATACAAAAATTAAAGTCAGCACTCTTAAGAACTTGTCAGAGAAGGAACTCCCACATGACCTTTGAGAAGTCAACTCTGGGTATTAAGTAGAGTTCAGTAACTCATCCTAACTTACCATCAGCCTCTCTCACCACCACTGTGAAGTATTTCACAGCTCCATTGGTGTCACTGAACCAGCTGCAGTTGACAGTAAAGTTGATGGAAGATTTGCTAATTAGCACATCCTTTTCATTCACCCGAATATGTGGGGGTGGAGGAGGAGGGCCTGGAAAAGAGGTGGGGAAGGAACCAACCGGGGTCACAGTGCAACTTTTACTTTCTAAACAAGTAGTAGAACAAAGGTCTCCAGTCACTTACACCAGACCCCAGGTTTTGTGTGTGTGTGCGTAAGAGAAAGAGTGTGTGTTTAAAGCTTGTGATCAAGAAATTCTCCCCAGCCTTGAAAGGAAGCAAGCAGAGACTGTGATTTCCCAGTGGCACATTAGACATAATGAAAGAGGCAGCTCCCTTGCAGGATTCCCTGCCGTTGTACCATCAAATTGCTTAAAAGCTCCATTATAGCTCTAACTGTAACAGGCAAAGTGATGTGTTTAAATACTAACTCATTCAGGTACTTTAAAATCATTTAACTTGTTTGTTGTCAGCATACTTTACTCATAAAAATGTTTCCATTTTCTGGAGCCTTTTGGGCCCTCTTCAAGTGACAATGATACAAGCTTATGTGCAAGTGAACTGGATGTGAATGAATAGTGGAGACAGATAGGCTAGAGGCAAACAAAGAGCCTTTACCCTATGTGGCAGGAGACCCAAGAAAACCTGCAGAGACACTTACGATCTATCATTGTGATGGTGCTGTCTTCAACCACCTCGCTGGTCACACCGGCTGACTGCACCTTGATGGATACCAGGTACCTCTTATGGGGTACCAGCATCATGATGTTGAGCAAAGATTTTTCTTTCTCCAGCTTTCTGGAAAACTCAATTTCTTGGGTGTCCATTTTGCGGCATTCAATGCTATACCCGTCGAAGTCAGAATCAGGAGGGATCCAAGAACAGGCAATGGCTGTTGAATTCTGAGGACGGCAGTGAAGATTTTGTATTTTATCTGGCTCTAAAGCAGAGAGAGAAGACACAATTCAGCACTCTGACAGATGTGTTTTTCAGCTCCTTCAGGTTCAACTAACTCTGAGATTTAAAGAAATAGCTCTCACGTTTTTCTTAGATTGTTTTTTGAGGAGAAAATTCTCATCAATCTTCAAAGGAAATTCTGGCTGCCAGGCCCCAATTTTAAAAAAAAAATTAAAAGTTAAAATGTTGTCCCTTTAGAGAATCACTAAGTGACCATATGTTAGAAATACAAATGCACATGAAATCAAGTGACAGAAAGTCAGATAGAAGGCAAGGTAGACAGCTCAGAGGCTAAAAGTGCAGCTTGGCCAGGATGATTACAAATTTTTTTTTTTTGGTCTTTTTGAGACAGGGTCTCACTATGCAGTTCAGGCTGACTATGCAGTTCAGGCTGGCTTTGAGCTCACTTTGTAGCTGGTTTTTAACTCGCAATGATCCACTTGCCTCAGGCTCCCGAGTGCTGGAATTACGGGTGTATGCCACCGTGCCCAGCTTGACTACAATTTTTATTTACTGGCTGTGAACTCGTGAGCAAACTACATCTCCATGTCTCATCTGTAACATGAGGATGCTGAGTATTTTCTTCATATGGATATTGTCACAATTTGATGATTGGAACACACACAGCCACCTAGAATAGTGTTGGACATGCTAACTACTCAATAGATGCGCACTCTTACAGGGATGGAATTACAAACTGGCATTACTGATTTGTACCATCCAACCCCTGAATTCTGTCTCTCTTCTCCATTCTTTGCCTGCCCTTCAATGCTCACATGCTATGCTGCAGATAGACATTGCTATGGCTCCTCACGTATGTCACACTGTTCTATCCTGCTATGTTTATCACCGTTCAGCTTTTTTCTGTTGGACACAGTAGCTGACACACATTGGGAACTCAATAAATGGCAGCTAATCTTGTTTGTTGTTGTGAATGACACAGAAAGGAGCAAAAGATTCAGTCTGAAAGAGAAGCCTTTATGAGGCCACGCAGGTTAATAACCAAACTCCTAGGTTTCCCCAGGTTGCTGTATGTCAACCTTTTCTAATTGCATGCTATGATGGTAAACTGTACAGTTTAGATAAATAGCTTTTGAAGTTCAATTGTACCAACAGAGCCACTTAAAAAAGAAAAGTTCTCAGATCCCCAACATGTAAAGTCAGAGGGGGCTTTGGTCCCATATTTTAAATGTGAACTGGGGAACCAAAGGTGCCATGCCAGATGGAGGCCAAGACCTCTTGTTGCATATCTGCTTTCTCCAGGAACTTCTGAGAAACCCTCAGGCTGTGGACTAGAACTTGAAAACCTGGGGCTAGACCAGCGGTGGTGAGTCCATGGCATTCATGCTGCAGTGGGCCTTTCATATTCGGAAAACTCTATAAAATGTTCACTGGTCTAAACCATCCAACTTCATTTCAGTGGTCAGAGGCCTTGATAAAGAAATTTAAAAGCCTGCCCACTGTTCTGTTGGCCACAGCACAACACCCAGTAACAGTTCTCAGATGGCGACAGTCAGTGAGGTCAACCCATTTAAAAGGTTCACAAAAACAATGCATGTTGTGGGGTATGATGAAAACAGTCTGATGACATTAAGAACAGAACAGAAAAAAAGCCATTCCATTTCTTTGTTGAATTTTTATGGTACCTGTTACAAATTTTATCCTTTCCTCTTTACTTATTCTTTCTCTCTCCCAGATTAAAATTACACATCACTTACAAGCCTTGTAGATACAAAAGACTATGTAATTTTCAGGGCCGAATGCCAAATGTAAAAGTGATGTCTGTTGTACAAAAATTATTAAGAATTTTGATGCACTATAGCAGAAACAAACCGAACAATAAAACAAAGACTGGGAAAAATAGGATGGAGAGCCGGGCATGGTGGCTCACGCCTGTAATCCCAGCACTCGGGAGGCTGAGACAGGCGGATCGTTGTGAGTTCGAGACCAGCCTGGGCTACAAAGTGAGCTCAAGGCCAGGCTGAACGGCATTGTGAGACCCTGTCTCAAAAACAGGGCTGGGGGTCTAGCTCAGCGGTCTAAGCGCCTGCCCGGCAAGCGCAAGGTCATGAGTTCAATCCCCAGTGCAGCAAAAAAAAAAAAAAAAAAAAAAATAGGATGGAGAGCTGGAGACAGTATTCAGTGTTTATCTAGGAGGCTCAAGGGCCTCAGTTCAATTCCCAGTGCTGCAATACAAAACAAAATACCCCCTGTAAGCCAGGACAGAATATTCAAGGACTTTGGAACAAAAATAAAAGGCACAACAGACATAATGAGAATACCTGAAGGAGAAGAAAGAGAAGAACAGAACTACCCAGTAGTTGAAACAATAATGATAGAGAATTTCTCACAAATTAATGTCACAAGAAAAACCACAGATCCAGGAATCTCACAGAACACCAAACAGGATAAATGCCAAAAACTGTACCTAAGCATATAATTTTCACACTGCAGAAAAATCAATGATAAACTTCTGAGAGAAGCCAGAGAGGAACAAATCAACCTATAGAGAAGGAAAGGTTACAATAAGAAAACATAAGGCCTACAAATTGTTCATCACGGTTGGAGCATAATCATGGAAACTAAGTACTGAGGTGACGTTTTTCTTTTTTCTTTTCTTTTCTTTTCCAGCGCTGAGATGGAACCCAGGGTCTAGCTTATGCTAGGTAAACACTGTACCACTGAGCTATAGCCCCAGCTCATGCAATGATTTTTGAGAATTATAGACTTCTATTTTGTTTAAGCCTCTCATTTTGGGTTTTCTATTATTCACAGCCAAACCCAGTTCTAAAATAGCCTTTGAAAAGGAAGACAGGTGGAAGGAAAGAGAGAAAGATAGGGAGGGAGAGAGAGAAACAGACAGAGACAGAGACAGAGACAGAGAGGCAAGCATGCATGAATAGTCATTTCTTATAAAACACAGCATTACAACACTGCATCTCTTTTCATTATGATTGCTCTCCGCTGGGTCACACCTTGTTTGGTAAATGCCTGTATTAAATTCTAGCATGCAGGGCCTGAACTGTAATAGTGCAATGGTAACAATCCAGATGTGATGCACAAGCCTACTCTCTACTGGGCCCGGAATTTTTCCCAGGTGGCTTGTGTTGAGCTGATCTCCTAGTGTGGGAATATCTTCCCGTTTTGAACTTGATGTCAATGTATGTTCTTTTTCTGCTTAAGCATGTGCACCACATGGTATCTGATCAATACCATCCCATATCTGTCTTCGGAAGAGTGGGCACAGCATACTTCTGCTACAGCCTGCGAAGGGTGCACATAGCTAATTAGTCTGCACCAGTGGCTGGGAGAGACGTGTGGCTGTGAGGGACTGATGTAGAAAACTGAATCTGACTGAAATGCCAATATGCAAGGGGCAGAAATATTTGGAGTCCTGTCCTGGGTTTGGTAACCAGTGAATGGTGTTTTGTTTAACAGCGAACAGACCCTGACCATAGTAAACCACTGAAAACTCAGCCCTAGTTTGCTATAAACTAAAACACTTAGTTTTTTCTCAAACACAGCTATCTGGTCCCAAACTATTCTTTGGATACAATGTGGAACACAAATTATACATGTCACAGCATTAATGTTTATTGAATAAATGAAACTATGTATTTTATTGACAGCCAATAACTATCTGAGCGGATCTTGAAAGCTACATTTACTGGATTTAACTGGTTTCTCTGCTTTTAGTTTTGCTCCTTTCAATCTATTCTCTACGGTGTACTCAGAGTGACTTTCTGATATGATTAAGCAAAATTTCTGATGATAAAGTTCAAAGTTGACACCAGAGCATACAAGATATTCTACAAGTTGTTGTCTTTATCCTCATCTTTCATGCTCTGGCCAGCTAAACTTTCTTTCATCCCTTATTTTATTCTCTGGAATATTCTCCACTTTTCCTCACTTCTAGTAGGTGAATTCTGCTCTCTTTAGGTTTTGATTTGGATGTTTTCTCTTCTAGGAAACTCACTTGTATTGGATCAGTGGTCCTCAACATGCTTTTCTATTGTATCATTTATTTTCCTCATCACATCGAAAGTATAATTGTCTTTTTAATAATAATGATGATATCCTCAACAAAAGCTCCATTTGAGCAGAATTATTTCTTTATTGTTCAGTTCATGTTTAATGAATGAACAAATTTATGTTCACATCTGTCTGAATTCAAATCCAATGAATCCCAAATAAAAATGTGGATTCAAATCAAGCCTCATTGAACATGTATTTTCTCTCACTCCATCTAAAACTCAAGAGCAGTAAAACATGTCATACTTGTCCTCACAGATCCAGAAACTGGTTTGCTGTAGGTTTTCCAGGAATCACCACTGACAGTTTTGACACTGAATTGATAGGATCTCCCTGGACGAAGACCATACACAATGCGTCCTTCTGATTTTTTGTTGCTGTAGGGGTTGAAGATTGTGAGTGCATCTCTCGGGAGCCATTGCAACTCAAAGTCATTGTAGTCGGTCCAATCTGGGGGTCCCTTCCAGGTGATGGCCAAGGATGTATTTGCAACATCAGCAAATGACAAAAGACTGGGAGGACTTGGGGCTGTGTGTAGGAGAAAAATAAAAGCCACATAATCACATCAGTGCTCAACATATACAGATAAGATCTCTGAATGACACCAGACATACTTTAATGTACTTTGCAGGAAAGGACGATTTGGTAAAAAGGCAGTAGAAGCTTTAAGTTATACTGTGTACTATGTAAAATGCACTGTCCTCAAGTGTATTATGTACCTCTCAGTATTCATAATCAGAACTTCCTTACCAGAGTACTGTAGAGCATAAATGTGCCCCGAATGAGTTATAGGTATGGGAAAGTGTTGATTCCGTTAGGTTTTGGGATTCAAGGGTGGGGATTCATAGATAATTGTGCCCAGTTTTAGATGGCATTGATTGATCCCAGGGTGACATTGATTGACACCAGGGTGTCATACAGACATTATCTATGTGTGCCTGAGACATAACATTTAGGAATCACAGGTCTTAGCACATAATGATGATGTATATCATTATTTCTACTTTACAAATATGAAAAGTGAGGTTTGGAGATGTCCAGTGACTTACCAGCTTCTTTACAGGTAAGTGGCTGTGCTAAGGTAAGGACCTAGTTCTTTTCATTACAGTATCTTTTTTTTCTTGGCACCGGGGATCAAACTCATGACCTCGTGCTTGCCAGGCAGGCGCTTACACCACTGACCTAAATCCCTTCTTTTTGAGACAGGGTCTCACTATGCTGTTCAGGCTGACCTTGAGCTCACTTTGTAGCCCAGGCTGGTCTTGAACTTGCAATGATCCTCCTGTCTCAGTCTCCCAAGTGCTGGGATTATAGGTGTGCACCACCAGGCCCGGCTACAGTGTGTATCTTTTATCCACTGTACCATAATGCCTTTGTAAAGGTTAGTGCATAGCACATCATTGCTTATTTATTATCAAAATCATAATTTAAAATGTCTTTAAATTAAAAGAGAACTACTTCCCTCCAACACTGGGCCACTGGTGATTGGCTGCTTACCTGTTCTGCCCTCCCCTGTGATCCTGTTGCTGAGATCTCCACTATGAGTCACCACACACAGTGTGTACTTCCTTCCAGGGACCAGGCCGTGAAAACGCCACTCTGTTAGGTCCCTGTGTTTCCAATTTTCCTTCTTAGTGCCATTAGGATTATAGAGAATCAGTTCATAAAAGTCAAGGTCCCCAGGGGCTGGAGTCCAGCTGAACCAAAGGCTATCCGTCATATTCTGATTAGATCCCTTGAGATGGTTCACAGGAGCTGGGACTTAAACAGGAAAAAAGTTCTTACTGAGAACAAAGCAGAGCCAAAGGCATTTTGGCTTACAGGTGAGAATATAAAGTATGTGGGCAATTAGATGAGCAGTACATACTCCAGGGTCAGTTCCTACCCACTTCTCAGGTCACTCATAGTGAGGGGCATGTTGGCTAGTGATGTGGAACAAATTAAAACAAAACAAAACAAAACAAAACAAAACAAAACAAAAACAGGTGACTTCTATATGCTTGCACTTTGATAAAGGAATAAGATAAAATCTTCATAAATATTTAATACTAAGCAAGTAACTGGTCTCTTAGAAAACGTTCATAAATGGTTCCATCTCCTCCTGGGCCGACCCATCCTGCTGGCAGCTACCATCCCACAACATCTCTGGCTCTGAGTCTCTATTTCCTGTCCATTTGCCTTTTGGCTCTCAATTTTTTTCATACTTTTCATCAAAATCTGTGTTGCTCCATCTCCATTTAAGAAAAGACTCCGTAGCCACTCCTATCACTTCACACATATAAACACACCAGCACCCTCTCTGTGGGCCATGGAAGTTTTGTTATTCTCTGGACAGTGAACTGTTGCTCTCTTGAGGGTAACTGCATGCGTTAAAGAGCACATAAGGGAAAATGGATGAGGGGGACAGACTGCCTTGGAAATGATAACATCTAGGCAATTCGATTTATGCTCCAAGATTATTGCTGCTCTTTTTCATCTTCTCCAAAAGAGCTTCTGCTGATGCCCTTAGGATGGGTTCTTCACAGGACTCCTGCACCTTCGTGTCTCAGCTGAAATGCCTTCTATGTTTAAAGTGTTGTTTTGTCTTTCCAAGTCACTGTCTTGACACGTTTTAAATTTCTTCCATAGAATTTAAGGTGTTCCAGAGTGATATGTCTCTAAAATTTACAGTCTTAGTTTTCCTCTCCCTGAATGTAGAGCTCTCTGAGAGAAGGGGTCTCGTCTCACTCATTCATTGTAATATCCCAGTAATGAGCCAAATGCCTGGCGCATAAGAGCACCCAAAAACTATCGTCAAACCACAATAAAATGTTGAATATGAGAAAAAGGATTGAAGTTATGTAAAAAGAGGAGATTCCATTTTTCATTTGTAGCCCAGAGACCTCTCTGTCTCTTTCATCTCTCTCTCTCTCTCTTTCTCTCTCTCCCTCTCTCACATTTCTTGAAACTCTTCATTTTCTTTTATGTACTACTATGTTTCCAGTTCATAGCAGTCATTTTGTTTGTCCAATTTGTGGTTGCCTTTCTCTGGACCTGCCCTCTGTTCCATCTATTTCTTGTGGAAAGCTGAAGAGCACTGACTGAATAGAACCATGATGGGTGACAACCTTCTTGTATAGTTTGCTGGGAAATAGATGAGCCAGATTAATTTTTCACCAAATCCTATGAGGCAAATCAGTAAGGCAAAAGAGTGGAAGCCAGTGCAAAAACTGGCCACAAATTATTTGCATATAATCCAAGATCTAACTTAGGGTCAAAAAGCATGAAGGTCACAAGCTTCTATAAAGTTACCCCAGAATAGAATGGGAAATAAGAATAAATCAAGGAAGAGCCAGTGAACACAATTTGCTTGTATTCACCACTGCTTGGGTTTGAGTCTTACCTGTTCTGCCAAAAATGAATGACTCATTAGACAGCTCCCCACTGTGAGTTACTATCACCATTTTGTACATTCGACCTTGTAGCAAGTTCTGGAAAGAGAAGCTCTGGACTAGTGGGTCAACTTGTGCTCTTTCCTGAAGAGTTTGATCTGGGTTGTACAGAAAGATGTTGTACCAGTTGAGTTCCCCCTCTGAGGCAGTCCAGCTGAAGGAGAGATGTCTAGTGGAGTTTTCTGTGATCCTCAGATTGGTGACAGCTGCTGGGACTGGAAAAGTAAAGGAAGAAAAGAATAAGACAGAGTTCTGGTGTGCCATTGCTGTAGCCTAGGATTAATGCCTGGGTGGATGCACTCAACTCGAAACACGTGGTCCCTGCACTAAAATAAGTTGACTTCCAATGGCAGGAAAAAGCACCCTTTTTGAGAGTGCTTACCCCCTGCTGCTTGCATGAAGCACCCTAAGGGACCCTGGAAATAGCCCTTTCCAGTGAATGTTCATGTCTGTGATCTCATGCTATTCCCAGTGTAGGCTTCAGACAGGTACACAAGGTCCCTTCAGGAATCCCCAGGCATGGTGGCCTGGGTTTACGCTGACCAAGTCATCATGTCTATCCACACCAAACTGAGGAACAAGGATCATGTGAATGAGGCCCTAGGCAGGGTCAAGTTCAGTCTGTATCTGAAAGAAGTGAGGCTTCACCCAACTTAATGTGGATGAGCCTGAAGTCATGGTGGCCGATCCCCAATGGCTGTGGGATCAAATAAACCCACAATCATGGTTCCCTGAATGAGGGGCAGGCCCCGCCTTCGTGAAGGTTTGTACTGTGCTAATCCCTCCTTAATTATGCCTTTCAATATGTCCTGCTTCGTATCCAAAACAAAACCAAAAAATACTGATTTCATAGAGACTGGAAAATAAGGAAATTTTGAAGTTTTCAAATTACTGATGCTGAAACTGTTATTTAAAAAAAAATACACAAGAGTACCAAAAACAACAGTAATGGGAAATTATCTTAGTCACTTTCCTCACTGCTAGGATAAGATAATTGACACTTTCAACTTAAAGGAGGAGAGGCTAATTTTGGCTCACAATTTCAGGAGTTTCAGTTGATGTTCATCAGGTTTAAATACAGAATCATCACAGGGGAAAGGCTTGGGTAGAGGGAAGGTGCTTATTTCATTGTAGCCAGGAAACAGAGAAAGAAGAGAGGAACCAGGGGGAGCTGTACCCTTCTGGCTCCTGCACCCAGTGACACCTCCTCCAATCAGGTCACAGCTCCTAGCAATACGTCAGTTACAAAGCCACTGGTGGACCAATCCACCCATGAGTATAGCACCCTGGCAATCCAGTCACCTTTCAAAAGGCTGGGCTCTGAGTGCATGAGGCCATGAGAGGACATTCCAGATTCAAACCACAACAAAAATTATCTTCATAGACTTTTGTTTTAGTTTAGAATACATATTAATCTAATCTAGGTGACTAAGTATTTCTCTAATACTGAGAACTAGATCAGAGATTAACAGACTAAGGTTACAGAAAGTAAGGAAGAACTGTAAGGAGAAGAGAGTGTGTGGTAACAAAGGGGAAAAACAAATAAAGAAAATTGGATTTAGGGATCTGGGAAAGAGAAACAATATGGAAAGCCAAAGCCATTAAAAATATTTTTGCTGAAAAATTTTCTGCTCATTTCTGCTAGAAATGACCTACTTTCAGACTGCGGGCACACATGCTGCTTGATTCCTTGGACATCTTAAGATGCCCATGGAAACAGAATAGGACACCTGTTGTTTTCATTTGGATTCTCCTTTTACCCCAAATATTTTTTCTCTGACTCTTTTTTGCTTTTTCCTCTCCTCATCCCTAAATGTTGCTATTTTCTATAGTTCCATATTTTTTCCCTTTCCTATTCTATAATAGTTAATATTCCTATTCTATAATAGTTTCCTATTCTATAATAGTTCCTATTCTATTAATAGTTAAACAATTAACCTTATTCTCTTTGTGGATTTAACTGGCATTTTGGACCAAATCCTCATGTCCATCTCACTTTTCTTCTGAGCTCAGATCCATTTTTTCCCACCTGCCTGTGGTTCTCTTTCTTTGAAATCATTCAGGTATCTCCAGTTCAACATAGAACTGAACAGATTTCTCTTTGACCCTCATTCCTATTGCTTCTTTTTCCTTAGTTAATGACATTACCTTCTCCCAGACACCCCAGAAACTCTGGAATCTACTATTCCTCCTTTTACAATGAACATAGCCATCATGTACCACCTTACCTAATACAAAAATAGCTTTTTAATATAGCCATTATTCTTCATCAGGGATCCTGCGTCGGTTTAGTTTTGGACCCTTATTATCCTTTACTTGCAGTTGTCTCACGATCCCCATTACCTTTCTGACTTCCTTTTCCTGCCTTTTGTCCTCACTCACTCTGCGTCACGTAACCAGCCTTTTTACTCTTCTTCTGTAGGTCAGGCACATGCCCACTGAGGGTCTCAGCCTTACTACTGGCTCTGCTCAGGGATACTCTTTACCGGGTAGTTGCATGGTCCTGTCATTTCTTTCAGATTTTTACTCAAATAACATATCTCATTGAAATCTTTGAGGACTGCACGATCTAAAGTGATAACCCTCAGCACTTGCGGTCTCACTCTCTGGTTTTAATTTTCTCCTTGAATCTCTTGTACGTTTTGCCCATTTTGTTTATTGCCTTTCTCCCTTACTAGCATACAAACTTCATGACTCTGAGAGTTGTGTTTAATTTACTTCTGTGTATCCAGCAGTCAGAACAGTGTCAACATGTAATAGTCACTCAGTAATGGTAATTTTGGGGGGGTACCGGGGATCAAACTCATGATCTTGCACTCGCCAGGCCAGTGATTAAACCACTGAGCTAAATCCCTGGCCTAGAAATGGCAAAATTAGTGGAACAAGTTTCCCTACCTCTTGTAACTTCTCCATTCAATCCATCTTCCAATGCCATCTGACTTATCTTTTCTAAGGTACAAGTTTTTATTACAAAATGATTACTGTTTGGCTGAGATTTTATTACTTTCTCATGCTTACAAGAAAAAGAAAAGAAGAAGAAAACTACTGAGGAAAGGTATGATTTGGCCCCATTATGGTTGGTGTTTGAATGTCCCTGCAAAGCCTCGGGTGGTTGTGGGGGGGCAGGCCTTTCAAAGGTGACTGAGTCTAGCATTTGTGATTGGTTCATTGTCTAGTGCTGGGACTAGTGGTGTGAATGCTGCACTCACCTGGGGCAGGTAGCCAGCATACAATATAAGGGAGGGAAAAGGGCATGCTTTCCTGCTTCTTCCCCTTTGCCCTTTTCACTTGTTGCTTGCAGCCACCATGAATGATTGTTCCTTAGCCATGCCACCTACCTTGGAACCAGCTGACTATGGACTAAAACCTCCAAAAACTGTAAGCTAAATAAACCATTCCTTCCTTCATTAAGTATATGCTGGTTAAAGGATGGTTATAGAAAGTCTTGATTATATTGAGATATGTTTTTTTTATACCTAATTTGTTCAGAATTTGTGTTATGAAAAGACACTGAATTGTTTTAAATCCTTTTTTTGTACATTTACTGAAATAATCTTGGTTTTCTCTTCATTTTGTTCATGTGATGTATTATATTTATTGATCTGTTTATGTTGAACTACTCTCGCATCCTTGAAATACATCCCAATTGATCATGACAAATTATTGCTCTGCTGTTGCATTTGGTTTGCTAGCATCTTGTTGAGAATTTTTGCATCTGTGTTCATTAGAGATGTTGGTCTATAGCCCTCTTTTTTTGTTGAGTCCCTGTCTAGTTTTGTTATTAGGGTAATACTGGCCTGGTAGAATGTATTTGGAAGGATTTCCTCCTTTTTAGATTTTTAGAATACTTTGAGAATTGGTGTTAATTCTTCCTGGCTTGGTGTAGAGGCCACAGGTGGCTGTTCTCAAGAGAAGATGGACACAGGGAACCACAGTGTTAGAAAACTAAGGCAGCGGACTTTTACTCCTGGTGGTGGTGAGGGCCCACCTGCAGCTGACCATAGAGTAAGGCAGTGGTAGAGAACTAAGACTCTAGAGTGCTCAGTTTCTGTCCTGGCACAAGGTCCTTAAACAGGACAGAGGAGGGCAGGAGAGCAAGGAAAGAGACATAACAGTGGATACTGAGGTTGAAGTGATGCTGTAGCTACAAGGTATCAAAGCCAAGGAAAGTGGAGTCTCCAGAAATTGAAAAAGGTAAGGAGTGGACTCTTCCCTAAAGTCTCTACAACATGCATAACCCTGCTAACACATAACACCTTGATTTTCGTCCTATTTTCAGACTTTACCAAACTATAAGATAATAAATTTGTGTGGTTTTGAGCTATTAAGTTTATGACAATTTACTGTAGCATCAATAGGATGCTAATTGTGCCAGTTTTAATAAAAAAAATCTGAATTGGAGTCGGGTGGGTTGCAGCCTATCTAGCTAGAGTGGGTGATGTGGAAGTGGTAAATCAGGGTGAATGCTTCTGCTGTGCTAAGAGATCTATATGTTATATCGTCTTCCAACACTGCTTCATCCTTCGCACCTTATGGTTTTTGTACGACAGTATACAAGGAGATACTGGTCCAAGACATTAAGTTATGTTAATTACCTGTTCGGCCCTCAGCCTGGGCTTCCTTGCTGAAGAGACTGCCGCTGACAGTTAGGATTTGTATCTTGTATTTCTTGCCTGGTGTTAGATCTTCGAATTTGTGCTGCTTAGCTGTAGCTGGCTCTGAGGTGTTGCTCAGAAGGATCCCATCTTCATTTAGAAGCAGGATATCATATCTTTCTGCCACACCAATGGCCTTTTGCCAACTTACTACCAAGGAGTGACTGCTGTATGCATTCTCTGCACTTATTCCCTGGACACACGCTGGAACTTTAAAGAAACAAGAGAAGCAAGAAAATTCTATCACTTATGATAAAGTAACTGATTGGGAAAAACTCTTAAGATTGAATAAAATCAAATTGAATTAAATCGAACCCCTCATTTCCCTGCCCCAGTCTTTAATCTTTTGTTTCTTTTTTTTGGCCCAAGTCAGAAACAAAGATTGTCACTGTAATCCTTCCACATATAACAACACAAATCTTAAAGTTTCTGCGTCGTTAGTCTTTCTTCCTTTGCATCTCTCTCCTCTCTCCTTCTCTCCTGTCACATATTAGGACAATGGTATCTGTTGCATACATTATCACAGAACTCCTTACCGTCCCCCCACTTCGTTATTCCCACTGTTTTAAATTCCATGCTACACTGAGCGCATTCCCACAGCTATTCCATGCTAAGCACTCTTCAGTGGCTACCTGTAATTCTAAAACACTGCCGGCCACACAAGGCCCTTCATGATTTGGCTTACCTACTTCCTGGAGCACATGGTTCACATTCTTTAGTCTAACATATTAAATGGCACGTATTTTCTCTCACCTCAGATCTTTGTTTTTTCTGCTAGAACTAAGTCAACTTGTACTTCACCTGGAAGACTTCTTGGTCTCTGTGTAAATATTATGTCCTCCTAGAAGCCTTCCTTGACTCTTTTTGTTTGTTCCCATAACATCACAAACTTGTATAGTAATTGCCCGTTTACGTTTCTATGTTCTTCACTAGATTATAAAGTTCTTAGGTCGGTGTCTCTCTCTTCATAATGAACTCTCACTTTTTAATATAGTGCTGACATTAGGTTAGAGGCATACTGTATAGCTATAGATATGAAATACGTGCATAGTAGGGCATGGCTTAGAAGCCATAAGCCCCGCTGCTAAATAAATGGTCAGGAGAATAGGAGTCATCTAAGAAATGTTGTATTAGAGAAGTTAGGGAATGGGGTTTGGAGCCAGATGAACCTAGATTTAAATTATAGCTCTAGTTCTTATTGCATGTAAATGTGGTGATGTTTAATAAACTCTCAGAGTCTTATTTTACTCATTTGTAAGATAGAGACAATGATCTCTATGTTGCAGTATAACCAGATGTCATTTTAAATGACTGGCATTTCGTAGGTACTTATTTTTTGTTTTAAAAAAATATATTAATAATGACATTGACACAAACAAATAGACACAGTTCATTTGATACTTATCACAGGTGCAGCAGATGGCAAGGTATATTTTTTCCTTAAGAAATAATTTTGAGAAAAACATGAAATTTTGAAAGTTACATAGTTATAGAAGTCTTCTTGTTAAAATTAAAAATTTATATCCTTTAGCAAGTATAAAAATTTACTCAAGTGATTTGTTTTCCATTTACTTTCATTTGCTTTGAAAATCACTACTAAGAAAAATGGAAGGAAAAAAATGTGAAAGGCTCTTGAAACCCTCATGAACTGCACAAATTTGGGAGGGCTAAGATTTGAACTTTTTGATTTGTGCACAGCTAAACTCACTCACTGGCCTATTACAGGAAACCACGGAGTATTCTACCAGATGGCCCTTCCCCAGGTGGACTCTCACCTGTCCGCCCAAAAGCCTCTATTTGGTTCTGCAGGGACCCGCTAACTGAGGCAATCAGGATCCGGTACTGCTCCCCAGCCTCCAGTCTGCGAAACGTGTGCTCCGAAACATGCTTGGGGATGGTGTGAAACTCAACCTTCTGATTCTGCC
Organism: Cuniculus paca; assembly: GCA_004365215.1. Taxonomy (NCBI): domain Eukaryota; kingdom Metazoa; phylum Chordata; class Mammalia; order Rodentia; family Cuniculidae; genus Cuniculus; species Cuniculus paca. The sequence goes on from RJWT010000940.1 coordinate 46,704, forward strand.
TGAATGCGGATACCACGTAGGAGTCAACGTCCCCACTGCCAGGGGTCCAGGTGACCATCAGGCTGTCTGTTGCTCCATTGGGAGAAATGTGAACATTTTTGACAGCGCTAGGCACTGAAAAAAAAAAAAAAAAGAAAGAAAGAAAGAAAAAGAAAAGGTTTAAATATCATCATTTCGAGATGTGGAAATTTATAACCAAGGTTTTCACGCAGGGCTGGGGATATAGTTGCTCAGTGGCAGAATCCTCGCCAAGCACTTGCAAGTAAGGGCTCAATCCACAGCACTGAAAAAAGAGAGAGAAAGATAGAAAGGAAGGAAGAAAGAGAAGGGGAGAGAGAGGGAGGAGGGAGGGAGAGTGAATTGTCATGCTTTTCTACTGAAAGAATATACATGAAAGAAAAGCCATCAATGTGCCAATTTTCTCTGACCTTTCTGCCTACACTGAAGTCGATGGGGGAACATTTAGAGAGGGCGATCAAAGCCAATTAGTGGAAACGAAGAATGTCACTAATGTAGCAAGGGGCTAATTAGATTGCCTCAGTCTGTCTCGTTTTACTGGTTTCCTAGCCATGTGACTATAGGAACATTTTTGAATCTCTATAAAATTTTAGCTTCCTCATAAGAAAAAATGGCAATGGTAACAGTAACCTCACATAGAATTCTGAGGATTGAACAGAATGTAGATCTATAGTGCTCTGCTATGACTCACAGTAAACTATTACAGTAAATACTATTACAGTAACACTCCCAAGAGAATTTCGAAGAAGTGATACCCACATAAGAGTTATTTGTTAAAATATAATAAACTGTGTGCCTCACAAGTACCAGCTATGTGTCAACTCAAGGCTCCTTCTCTAAAACCTTGTCCACCTCCACTGTATCATACTGTTGCTTTGTTATTTGGCTTGGACAATGTCATTGTCACTATCGAGATACCTTTGTCCCTCTTGACATGTCCCTTTAAATCTCTATTTAAATTTTAGATATCTGGGGTATCATCAGTACACCACTATATCTGTGCTGGTTCAAGAACAATATTTCAAATTACCCGTTAAGCCTTCAATGAAGGCTGACTGCTGTACATCTCCACTGATGGTCAAGACCAGAATTTTGTACTGGCGCCCTGGGGTGAGGGAGGTGAATTGAAACTCGGTTGCGGTATTTACAAGGTGAAAAGAAGGAAATACTTTCATGTCATTGAAGAGCAGCTGGATCTCATACTGGTCAACATCCCCATCAGCTCGGGACCAAGTCACATGCAGGTCCTCAGTGCTCCTGTTCCTCAGCGTTAGATCCTTCACAGGCTCTGGGACTAGGGAGAAAGACGAGGAGACACTTCAAGAAAGGAACTGATCAGCACTTAGCTACACAATAACTTATGAATCACGTTCAAGGAACTGGTAAACGTCTTTCTTGCTCAACTAAAACACACGATCTATTTCATCATAATTAAACCAGAAAAATTGGAAGCAAGCATTAAAATTGTGAGTTTTTTCCTGACAAAAATCCTATGTTCTACATGTGGGCAGAACATAATTACAAAAGGTGTTAACAGCTTAACCATAAGATAAGACAAGTTTAGAATTTTAATGCCATAATGCAGGAAGGCAGGGAAGAAAACTGAAATATTTGGCCTTCTTTCTCCCTCATCACGCTTGCTTTTACCTTCCAATAAATATTCTGTAATGATATGCCATAAAACTCACTGAGAATGTGATTTACTAATCAGCAAGTAACAAATATTCAAGGTTGAGATAAATTAGTTACTCAGTGACCTACACGTCCAGCCAGTTTGCAATCATTCCACTTACTCGTTCTCCCATTTCCTTGCTCACTGGCTTCATACGGTCCACTTTTTGTACTAACAGTGACGCTGTACAGCCGTCCAGGGACAAGCTGAACAAATACACACTCATTTTCGGACTTTAGAATCCTTTTGGTTTGAATGAAGTTGTTTTTGTTTTTGATGGTGACTTCGTAGTGATCAAAGTCACCTGTGGCATGCACCCAGGACACCTTCAAATAGTCACTTCTGGCTGAGTTGCTAACACTGACTCCCCGGACTTTGTCAGGCACTGAAAAAGAGAATAGAGAACAGCTACAGATTTAGTGATTCTGAGTGAACAACAGGTTACATATGACAATTGAGGACAATAAGAGAAAGTAATTAGATTTTTAATGCACACATTTTAAAGAAAAATCTTTAACTTCTTGATTACAAATTTCTGGAGGGAAAAGATTATCACACTACTGGAAGTAATTAAATAGATCTTTTAACAGAACCTGAGGAATGTATTCACAGCCTATTGTTTGCCTATACAATATGTCACGTATAAGATGGAGCATCAAGTGTGATAACCAATGATTAATATGAATGATGGTGAAAATATTAATAATTGCAACATACCTTGGTGACTCAAGATGAGACTAAAAAGTTACCAAAAAAAGTATAAATATCCAAAGTAAAAATAGAAGAAGAGAAAACACGTAAGGTTAATCAGTACATAAAGAGATGTTTTACACTGGAAAACACTGGGAGGAAATTCAAGACCACAATGGATACCATTTGCATTTATCTGAATATTAAAAATTTAAGATCTGGTAAAACTAAGTGTGGGAGAAGATGCTTTTCCATTGGCTAATATATGTCACATCACATAACTATAATTAATTTTATATTAATACAATATTATATGATAGTGGTATGTTATATAATAGCCTTAATTAATTACTTATTATTAAGTCAAAATAAAAGTATAGGTTTCTTGTCCTTAACATCAAAACACAAAATATGGCTGAATTTGATCAATATAACAATGGAAAAATCTAAATCTAAAGAAACTCCAAAAGATTACAAATTGAATAAAAATACGTTTTATTTGTTAAAGCAACTATAAAATTAAAACCCATAGTTTTAGGCCTGTACAGAGTGGCAATCAGATTATGCAAGATGGAAAGCCAAGGGGATATGAATATGAGTTGAGATCTTGATTACCTTGGGTGAATTAGTGAGGTGGGAACAAAGTAATTTCATACAGATTATTGTCAAGGTCCTAGCTTTCATTCGAGGTAGCAATTCCTTATGTACATTTGGAATTGTAAAAAAATTACTGGGCTGGGGATCTAGCTCAGCGGTCTAAGCGCCTGCCCAGCAAGCGCAAGGTCGTGAGTTCAATCCCTGGTGCCGCAAAAAAAAAAAAAAAAAAAAAAATATTACTAACTAAATGACTTAAAAAATAAAACTACAAACTGATACATGGTTTTCTGCACCAAGAATTATGATTAATGCTATTTTGGGTACCTGAGGTTTCTTCCAATAAATATCTAAACAAACCGTTCTGTGTACCTATGGTTTTCCCCTCAATAAATAAATAGGTAAATACATACTATGGGGAACAGTGTAAAATAAGATAATTCTGTATTTAAAGAAAGATCTTAGTTCATTTAGGACTAAATTTTATTCATCAGATCACAGATTCATTCTCTTTGTATATAACCAGATATTATAAATATTAATGAGGAGTGCTGAAAAGAGGCATGCTCTCAGATCTAGGGTATATACTTCTGTGCCAATATTAATACACTCTTTTACAGACCTATACAACCTCTGTATGTGTTTAGTATGCATTAAATGATTTCTGTTCCGACTACATACCAACCTGTGTTCTTCTCATCTACTTTCCCCCAAATCATGAAATGATACAGAAATTTCAGTATTTTGGTATCTTACTACCTTATAATGCTTTCTGCACTTACAAATTGCACTAACAATTTTTTGGGTTATATTTACTGATTAGTTTGTATATTGTAATGTAGCTCACCACAGGCTTGGAGCAAAGACAGATAAGCTTTCTGCAAAATATTTGCCCGAAACCAATCGCAGTGTTGCTAGAATTTAGTCACTGTAGAAATAAGAAGAAATTCTGAAGTGACATTGTATGTGTGGGCTAAGAAATGTCAATGATCCAGGCAATTTACTGTAGGCAAAACAATTATTACGGGGAGAAAAACTAGACTGAACCATGTCAGGTCACTAAGGAGCTCTCCAGGTGGAACTGTAGTAATTTGTGAGAACTGCCTTGCTGCACGATCAGATGACATGATACAAAACTAGAAATATTGGCACTTTCACCCAAAATTTAGAAGAAGAGCATGAGAAAAGGAAAAGGATATTAAGATAATCCGCCAAAATCAACAAGACAACAACTCAGACATGACTCTCCAATTAAAATCATTAGCTTCTGTTAATCATGTCCAAGTCTAAGTTCGTGCTGGTAGAAGAGTCAAAAGGTTGCTTTGAATAGATCATCTTCCTTACATTTAGAAAGAACCTTAGCAAAAGAGCCTTGCAATACTGAAGTCATATGGATAGGGAACATTGCTGAATTGATGTTGTTAGGAAACAAGGGGCTACCAATTGGGTAATGCAGCCTTTAATTTCTAGTGATTTTCAGGCTCCAAGTTGATCAATATGATACATTGACTCCATTGACTTCAGACTGCTTTGTAAATGGAAGTCAGCTTTGCAGATTTAAGTCATTATTGTGATCAGCAATACAATCAGACTTTAAATTATTGGAAAGTAGGAATAGTCTCTACATCCCTAAGAAGTACTTTGCAATACAGGTGACGTAATGGCTGAGCCTCTGCTACTGGTCACAACCACAATCTCTGGACTTTCTTTATTTCCAAATGAAGAGAAGGGATTAGGTTATTCTAATGATCTTTTCAATGTTAGCATTCTGTAACAATGGAAGGCAGATTTTTTCAGTGGTAGCATCCTGTAACAATATAAGGCAGACTTTCTACACTTTGCAGGGTGGGCACAGAAACTACGAAATCTGGACTTCTCCAAAGAAATGCACAAACATGCCTTATCCTCAACAATATCCTGGATAATTTCAGGGGTTACTACATGTCTAAAGTCCACCCAGGGCCACCAAGTGAAAACCCTGACATGAATTTTGGTTATTCACTCAGTAAACACTTACTGAGTGCCTGCTTACTCCCACATTCTATGTTAGGTAATAGGATAATGTCAATCGTCCCAGATCCTTATGGAAAAAAGACATTTTTAAAGGCAAAAAAAATCAATACAGAGCTCAGTAAAAAGACTTGATAAAATACTGAGGTTAACCTTACACAGAAATCTCACAAGTCAACCCCATAAAGCATAAATATATTGGGAAATGGTAGCTATCTATATTTAGTTTTTTCTAGCACATCAAACACCTGACATTCATTTGCTAAGAGTTTTGCTCCGTAGTCTCAGAACTATAAAGGTTCACATTTTCCCCTTATATGAAAAAGGATAAACAGTAGTCTTGATGAACACACATTTCAGGGGAGACTTTAGCACAGAAACATTTGTAGCTTCTTGAGTCAATCAGGAAAAGATTTAAACTCAAGATCTGAAACTTACTGGCTGTATAACAAGGTAAACAGTTGGGCGAGTTACTTAACTTCCTTGAACCTCGGTTTCCTAATATACAAAATAGGAATCATAACAACTACTTCACTGAGGCATATATAGGGTTAGTTAATGTCTGCAAAGCCAGTTACTAAAAACTACTCCCTAAACAAATTACTTACAACATTATTTGAATACAATATGAATTCTAGCCATGAAACCTGTAAATCTTCCTGTAAAGGTAATATCTAGTTACATATTTTCCTGGATTATAATACAAAAACTTCATCACAATTTTGTGATCTCATCTGCCTTTTGCGCTCTCATCACGGGCCTGCTCCACGATGCCCTGAGCCTCAAGTCTAGCTGGTTTTTATGGAGCCCTGCACCTTCACACATCCTTACCTGTCCGCTCTTGGCTGAAGGAATGATTTTCACACTTGCCACTCTTGGTCGTTATGGTCACATTGTAGAGGCGGCCTGGGGTGAGGGAGCTGAAGGAACATTCACTGACAGATCTGGCAATGACAAGGGACTGAACCACCTTGCCACTGTGAGAGAGTGTCACGACGTAGTTATCTATATCACCAGGTGCTGGCAGCCAGGAAACGCTGAGGTAGTCATTTCGTCCTAAATTGTTCACCATCACTCCACTCACACTGGAAGGGACTGTGATTTTAAAAGAGGAGAAGATACAAAAAGAAAAACACAATAAAAAATCTGAGTCATCTATTGTGGTCAACAAAAACTGTGGATGAAGGAGAGCTACTCTCATTACCTAAGAGGTCAAGGAACAGTGGGGATATGACAATAGCTTCTGGGAGCTGAGTACTCCTACATCAGGAGGCTATGCAAAACAAAAATGAAAGGAGGCCTTTTGGGTGCCTCATAGATATGAGGATCTCATCACTGCATTTTTAGGATTTGCTTTGCGTAAAATATTTTAAATGGGAGCATTTTTATTTGAATGAATTCAGAGGTTCCCTGTAGGAAGGGAAACAAACATTTTAAGAATCCAAATGAATTAACTTGAACCAAACTCACCAAAAAAGCCAAGACGTTTAAGGGGAAAAGTGAAGAATGAAATAGCTTTCCTAAAGATTTTAAACTTTGGGTTATCTTTACTTTTTGTGTAATGAAGTTATTTACTCCTGGGGAAGTTCAGTAACAACAAAGCTAGAGGAATTGTTCCCCCTTTGCAAAGCATTTCCTGCCCTCTAGTGGCAAGAAAAAAGTCTTTAAAAAAAAAAGCCTACCCTGGACACAATTTGGAATCTGGACCAACTGGGCAGAGACAGCTCTTATGGTGATAATGGACTTTCTGATGGCAAGCATAATTATTTGCTTATATCACTTGGGGATTAATATACAAACACTTACTGAGAACCTTCTACTTGCCAGCTGTACAAATGGGAAAAGCATGGATGCTTTCTAGGAGCTCCCTGGCAAGTTAGTAAACTGTGGTGTTGAATAAAAGTTGTGCTGTGTATTCAATATAAGTGTCTAATAAATACTGCCACTAGTCAACCTAAGAATGAAATCTTTCAGTATATGAATTGCATTATTGTTTTCACCATCGATTGACTAACTTTGGCTGATTATTTTTATATAATTGCTAATATCAGTATATTACACATAAAGGACAGGACTTGGCTGGATAACTTCTGAGAATCCTTCTAATCTTAATATGATATGATTTTGTGCGTTAAGCCCCAATGTCTGTCTTATGTCGAAAGTTATAAACAGCACCCTATTCAGCAATTCAGCTAATGCTATTACATTTTAATGGACATTTCCTAGATATAAAGTTAAACTTTTATCCATAAAATTTATATATTGGTATATTTCTGTATCCTTCCTTCCTTTTTTCTTTCCTTCTCCCTACTATCCACACATCCCTTGACTAGTCTTAAAATAGTTCCCTTTGTTTTGTAAACCTGTTGGAAATATTTGCAATTACCAATACTTTAATAAAAAGATACAATTATCAGAAGTTTTGTCAAAAATATAACTTACATGTTTCAAAAAAATATATACAAAATTTGTATGTCTTTCCTTTAGAATGAGCATTTTTCATATTAGAGTTAGATTTGTTAAACATATAATATCTTTAGTTTTAAATATTTACCATCTTATCTAGGCTAGAAGGATTTACATGTTTCAAGTCTTTGGAAACATGTGAAATATAAAAAAAAAAAAACACCTTTCAAAAATTTTTCAATATTGACCAATATTTTAGTATTTCAAAAAGTTGCAGTGATTACCAAAGCTTTAACTACAAACTTAACTAGACACTTTCTGAAATCCCTAGTTATCGTGCATCTGTAGTACTGTTCCATTTTTCCATAATGCTTGAGTATAATGATGTGTGCTTATATTTATTCATATTTTGTGCTTTCTTGACAACTTTTTGATCATTCTTCAAATAATTTATTCTCTCTCTCTCTTTTTTGTCTTTTTGAGAGAGGATCTCACTATGCCGTTCAGGCTGGCCTTGTGTTCACTTTGTAGCCCAGGCTGGTCTTGAACTTGCAATGATCCTCCTGCTTCAGCCTCCCAAGTGCTGGGATTACAGGTGTGCGCCACCATGCCTGGCTATTTTCCCTTTTTTGAATGCTTCTACCATATGAGTCAAACATTAATACTTCTGTTATACTTAAAATATAGGTAAAAATAATTACAAATCCCATTTATTTCAAATACATACTTATTTCACTATATTACTTTAGTATAACACAATAAGTCGGACAGCTATTGCAGCATTTTATTACATTTGTTTTGGCAGCCTGCAAATGAAACCCAGGACCTCAT
>RJWT010000941.1:0-54741 GCA_004365215.1 Cuniculus paca
TTTACATTCAGTCTTCCTAGACTGTTCTCCCACAAGTTATATTCATTGTTCCCTTACCTCTAGGGGTGTTTTACCAAATTCTACTACCACAGCAAGACCTTTTCGAAAAGCAACCATCCAAACTGCAATCTGTCTCATTTCCTTAACTGTGCAAGGGATTATCAAAAATGCAATGAAGGCTTAAATTAAAAAATAGAATTACTACAACAAAAGACATTCCCATTAATCACCTCTTCAAAATACTCCCTGTGCTTCAAACACACTTATCTCATCATTTTTGCCACTTTCTGTAGCAGTTCTAGAAGTCCTCTTTCATGAATGTCTTTCAAATGAATGATCATAAATGTGGTGAGTGTTGCTGCCATTGGCATGGAGCCCAGCATCCTCATGATGCTAGGTAAGTGCCCTACAACTGAGCTTACCACAGCCCTGTGCTTAGTTTATTTAAGAGGCCAGGTAAGTCCAATGCACTTCACTGGCCCCTTGGAAAATCATGGCACCTAAACCAATCACGAATTATTCAAATTATTTATATGACAGGTAAAGATTGCAACACATTCTGTGTTTTTATTTGGGATAGAACAGGCTACACTGCCGTAACAATGTATATTAGCCTCCTGGAGTTTCTACCACTCAAGTACCACAAATGAGTGGCTTAAGCAGTGGAAATTTTTTCTCCTACAGTTCTGGAGGCTAAAATTCCAAAGTCAAGGTGTTAGCAAGTGTAATTCCTGCCAGTTGAGGGACGATATCTCCTGGGCCTCTATCAGAGTTTCCAGGACTGACCGCAATCCATACTGTTGTCTGTCTTATTGATATATCACTCAAATCTCTTTCTTCACATGGAATTCTCCTTTATTTTCTCCAGGTCCAAATTTCCTTTTTATAAGGACATTGGTCATTGGAATAAGGCCCACTCTAATCCAGTGTGAGTTCATTTTAACTCGAATACATATAGAGAGACCGTATCTCCATAGAAGTTCACAGATTCTGGGTGGGCAGAAATGCTGGGGAGCACTATTCAACATTGCACAGAAGGTAAAAGTGTATGCCCTCATTTCAGAACATTTCCTAAACCATATACTTTTGTTAAAGAAGGAATGATTTTAACACAAGGAAATATATCAAGGAAACATTTTTAAGTATTTTTAATAATGGAAGAGCTTCTATAGTAATGCCAAAATTACTTCCAAAATTTTATAAATATTTTGATTACATATAAAAACATTCCAAAAGGAGGTGTATGTGTGATAGCAAACTCTTAACAAGAGAAGAATGAAAGAAAAGTTAATCTTGAAAGTATTTGTGTCTCATCTCCCTAGGGGCTTTTTTGGAGAACACATTGTATATTCCGTACAACCTCAGATACATGGCATTGAAAAGCTCACCAGTACACAATGAAGCAACAGTCTGATTGCATCTTACCCAAAATAGTATAGAAACTAGATAACCTTCTTCATCTAGTTGCTACCAGCATTTTATTAAATGATTTTATTCTACGGTTTTCATATGTCTTTAGTTATTTTTCACTTAAATTATTATTAATTCTATTAGAATGAAAAGTAAAAAGAAAAAGAGTATATGGGAAGACTAATAAACTGGCTTAACCCACACTCATCTCTTTAAACAAAACAGAAGACTGAATGATAGGGGATTTAATGATTTGGATTAGCCTACTATCATGGTTTTTTGGACATAATCAATTGCCTCGTCCTACATCAAAAATTCTCATTTCTCAGCAAATCTTAAATCAAACTAAGTCATTGGTATGGAAATAAGTCAAAATGAAATTTCTGTAATTTGTAATAAGAGAAGGATCATCATATGATCAGTCAGAGGGTTAATCTTATTTAAATTAAAAACTCTGACTTCTTATTAAGATGGAATTGTGAGTTCAGGTAGAAAGACTCTCTCTGCTTCAAACCCATAGCAATGAAAGAAACACACAAACATACATATGTTTATATATCTATGTTACATTACTATATACAATAATTGCATTAATTATATATATAATTTTTTAAAATTATAGTCAGAAATAACATAAACATCTTGAAACAGAAGAAAAAATGGGATAAGTAAACAGCAACTTTATTAGGCTGCTAGATAAAGAGAAAACTTTGATATCTTCCTAAGCCAAAAGCTAAATTTTCTAAATATAAATGATGATTGGACTGACAACACCTGCATCATCAACTACAACAGCAACAATGTTGACAGAAAATAACAATCAATATAAAATTATATGTCCAGCTAAAATAATCTTTAACACTAATGACAGGACACAGAATCTTTGGATACACACGACAGTTTGTTGCCTACAAACACTCTGTATAAAAATTACTAAACAATATACTTTTGGAAGAAAAAAAACATAGAAAGAATGAGATATATGAAAACAGTGACAAAAGAAATTATAAAACATATTCGCAACTCTGAACACTGAATACAAAATTTAATTCATATGGTTTTATATGTATAAATGGAAAAGAAAATTCAGGGTTTAGAAAGACAACAAAAAGAATGAGAATAAATCAGAAGTAGAGTTTCTTGTCTTACTCTAGAGGAAAAGAGACTAATAACTTAGATTTTTCTAGAAAAAAATCTAAATAGTTATATATTTAAACTACATTAGTGATTTTTAGTTCTATTTCTAACAGAAACAATAAAAGAGAATGCAGCCAGTGTAATAGTTTGACTTTACTTTAATCAATATAAAGTGTGCAAAGAGTAATTTAAAAAGAATGTTCAACTCTAGGTACTATAAAATGAAAATGACTTAGATTCAAGAAAACTTGCGCACTGTATGTTCAAAGGAAGGACACAGCCCTCAGGGACGGGAATAAAGTAGGGTATGTGGTATCCAAGGCTGAAGAGTAATAAAGGCACAGGACAACAGCCAAGGTGAAAAATAAAACCAATCATTTCAAAGAGAAGAAAGGCACTAGAGAAGGCATACAAGTCGGGCAGAGGAAGTTGTCTACCTCTAGCACAGGCACATAAGGAGATCTTTGCCCGCCGGTAATCTAAAACCATTCATAACCCCCACCATGGATGACTGATCATAGATAAAGGATACACAATTTCTATTGCATTTGGCTTTTGGCTGTCACAGCTCATTCAAACAATAGTTCCTTTCCCATGACTTTCTTGTGTTTAAATCGTTCTTGCTCCTTAATAATTTAACCCATTTATTTCCTGTTAAAAAGCCTTCTTCTTTTATCTAGTAATAAATAATTCCTCTTCTCCATTCCCGCAGACTGTTGCTTTCTAGGTAAAGGTGTTTTGTGAATAGACCCTTTGAGTCTTGGATTCCTGATCTATAAAATAGACATAACAGTGATAAGACTCTTATAGAAACATGAGGGTGAAATGAAATGAGGCAGTATTTTTAAAGCTATTCCAGGTACAAGTAAGCAGGACTGCTCCAAATTCATGGTTCTCTCAGCCCAATGGAACCAAGCAGCCCCATGTCAAATGCACAGCTCCACCCTGAGGAAAAGGCGCAACCAACCACTACCTCCGTGCCGGATCTACATTTTGCTTCGCCTTAGCACAGAGCAGCAGAAGCGAGGACTGAACAATGGACCTGCTCCTCAACAATGACAATGCCCAGAGAGAGAAGGGAACGGACTGCACCCTGCAACAGCCCATTTTTGAAACCCTGCCCTGCTCTCTACATTCAGCAGCGACTGGGGTGTTGATCACCTTCCTCCTCTATTAACAGGCGCATGGACATGTCTTGGGTTGGACGGTAAATGAACCCAGCAGCCCCTGGTGCACTGAGGGCACATCCAAAACCCTTAAGGCCCTGAAGGTAGGTAAAGAAAATTGTGATGAACTGGATCCTAAGACTGCAGATCTTGGGGTGGGGGTGGGGGAAACCACTTATTCAAAAACATGGGCTTTTTTTCTTTGACTAAATATTTATTTATTTTTCTAGTTTTTAATATTGTCGTCTTTCCTTTATTGGGCTTTAAGACATCGAGGGCTTTTTCTACAATTTTCTTCTTTTTTCCTCTTTTTTCTCTTCTTTTTCTCTTTTGCTTAACTTTTTCTCCTTCCTTATTTCTTGTACTTTGTTCTTTGTCTTTTTTCACCTTCCTCTTATTCATGCATGTTCATTTTTTCCCGTGACCGTTCTCTAACATTACTAATTTCCTTTTACTCCTCAATAGGACTCCGTCTCTCGCCTTCCTCGGCAGGTCTTCATAGTCTATTGAATGATTTTATCAAATTTTGCTTGATTCGTTTTCATGTTCTCCACCTCCTTTTTCTTTAGTAATCTAACAACTAAGCATTACAAATCTTTAGATAGCTAGTTCACTTTACACTACTGCTGCTAAATAGCATTTTATGTTAGCAGAGTCGATCCATTTAGTAGATATTTCATATAGGTCAATAGTAAATCAATATTTGATTTGTCGTAGTGTTCATACTATAATTATAGATCTTTTTCTATGATAAAGGTTGGTACATATTGTTCCCTAATGTTTGTCATTGGTGCTAATTTTATTACAATGGGAAAGGTGACATAGTTATTTCTATTACTTGGTTTTCTTGGGATGAAAATACATGAATTACTTTTGGATCATTAATAATACTTTGGTTCATCCCAGAGAACTGGGTACTGACCCAACTATACTCCAACCTCTCATCTCAAATAAATGAAAATGGTTGGATACTGAAACAGAGGCAAAAACCAACAGCCATGCTGAGAGAACAGCACTGAATAGGACACACTGACTAAAGAGGTCGTAATAACAGAAACAAAGCTTTCCACTACAATCAGCCAAAAGCCTCAAAACACACACACACACACACACACACACACACAATAAAGCATGAAGAGAAAAGCTAATAAAATGCTTCCAAAGACTACCAACTCCCCCAAAGCAGATCCATGGAGCATCAAAGAGGAGGAAAAGGAAAGCCACACACATAAATCATTTGAAATGGTGTCAGGAGAGATAACAAAATAGAGCAATAAGACATTTCACAAACTCACACAAGACGTAAGTAAACAGACATTGGGCCAAATAAATAAAACAATGAGCAAGACTACAGAAGACACTAACAAAAAGCCAGAAGAGCTAAACAAAATGATGTAAAACATGAACAGCATAGCAGTAAATTAGAGTAAGGTTCCAAATAGAAATTCAGGACATTAAAATTTCTATCAAAAGTATGGGCAGCAAAAGTGACAAATCTGAGGGAAGTGTCAGATCTAGAATAAAAGGGCTTCTGTCAGTGATCAATTAAGGATAGTTTTTAAAAAAACAGGGAACATGAAAAATAGATTCAACATGTCCTAGATGATGCAAAAAAGACTCAGATTAATTGGAATGGGTGAAAACTTAGAAGACAGCAAAAATGGCATAAAAAGCTGTTTACTGAAATAAGAGTAGAAAACGTTCCAAATAAGCAAATTAATTTAACATACAGGTAAGTGAAGCAGATAGAACCCCAAAGATCCACCGTCAAAAAAGAAATGTTCCATAATACATCAGAGTCAAAATCCTGGAAGTTCAACACAAGAACAGAATCTTAAACAGGTAGAAAAACACAAAAAATCACTAATAAAGGTAAACCTACTAGAAATACAGCAGAAACTGGCCATCCTGACAATTAAGCCTAGAATTTACTATTAAGAAGTTGCCTCAATGTGCAACTGCAATAAAGTGGAAGCACTTGACATGGTGTGAGCTCTCATCCTTCTTTGAAGTTTACTTGCAAGTGTTCAAGTTCACATGAACACCTAACTTGCTATATGACCTTGATCACACTTCTTAATTTCTCCAAGTCCCAATTTCTGCTTCGCAACTGGAGATAATCAGCACGTAAAAATTCATGGCATTACTATATAAACAGATGGAATTCAAATACTTGAATTCAAACACAAAACATGTGATCCTAAATTAGTACCATCATTATTGGTAGTTATTCTGAATGATGTTGAAAAATACATCTCTTGACTTGTTGCTTTTTGCCTTTTTAAAAGATGGCAATTTATATTTATTTGAGAAGGTAACTATTATTTTAATTTTTTTAACTTAAGAATCATATTCAAACAGAGAAGTACACAATCAATATACAATTTATCTTGATAAATTTTCACAGCAGGAAGACATAATAAAAACTCTAGCTAGGTAAGAAAGGACATTACTACCAGCCCAGGAACCCCCGCCTCTTCCACTTGCAGGTACTATCCTAGGGGAAACCATTAAACCATTATCATAGAACATGCACCAGCTTCGTCTGTTGAACATTATGTAAATGGACTCATACCTTATATACTTTCTTGTGGCTAAATTTAACACTATTTCTGACATTTATTTCTATCATTGTTTAGATAGATACATTTTAATGTGAATTTTCAATTACATACTTATAAAAAGAAAACATTTTATTATAGGTCTCCAAAACTAAAGCTACCCTTACCTACTTGGTTAATAAGCAATAAATGCAGTACAATTAAATGTTAGGTATATAGTAGAATTCCTTGACTTTCATAAAGAAGTAATTTTAAAATGTAATCTGTGGCACCATCTCTTGCTACTTTTAATATTCAGTGTTCTGCACACAGGAAACATCTAAGAGAAGGTGGAAACTCATGAAACAGGAAAACAGCACAAGGAAATCCATAAGAACAGTAATTACCGCTTGAGTACATCCGAACTGTCAAGAACAGTAGGACCTCTGGGTTTTGTTCTGCCAGGCATAACAAGTATCTCCAATGTCACCCATTTCCAGATTTGACTCTGACATGGGACAGAGGAGACTGGTGACAGATGGGCAAAATTTAGCATGCAGCTTGGACAGTCTTTGGGATGGAAGTCTTGTTATCTCTAACTTGCTGCCAAGTCCTGCGTGTTGCTTTCTAACAGACACCACTGGGAAACTCGGTAGCCTCAGCCAAAAACATGGTCTTGAAAGAACTGGATTTCCTCACTGCTGGTATTTGTAACATCTCACCCACATCGGGATCCACTGCAATAATGAAACAGTCACCAATATGCATCTGAATGTGAAAAAGTATTTTGACACAACAGACTAAATTTTGTTTCAGACTCAGGAGAGTGACTTGCTGGATAGGAAATTAGTCATTTTTAAATCAGTTCTTCTGTTGGCTACTAAAGTAATCCAAATTCACTGGTCTTTAGACTAAATCTTTCTGTGAACAATTAGAATTGGCATTAGAAAACAATAAAAACACGAACTTGAATACATAATATATATTTATATTTTCTTTATCAATGTTTCTAATGTAAATTTAAACAATCAATTTTTTATAATCTTTTTTTTAGAATTTTTGTTATTGCCTATGGTCACATATAATTAATCATTAACGATCTATTAATAAAATAACAATAGTATTATAGCTCTGAGGACTTTCCAGTCAGTTCAGGGTAAGCAAACACACTGCAAAATATTTCCTGATTGATGAATACAAATACAGACATTATAAAATTAACATTTTGAATCAAATATCTTTTGTCTCCTACCAATGCTTACATTTATGAGTTGGTTACATAGCTACAAGTATTTCCTAAATCCTGGTTAAGAAACTGTATTAGAAAACATAATAGATCACTGAAATATTTTAGCTATGATTTTTGTTAATAGTTGTGATACTCATCCTCTATCTACATATGTTATTTAGGAATATGTTCAACTGAAAATAAAATAAATATTACTACAATATTTTAAACAAATAACAAAAACTCAGAAGTTGGCTGTGAGAAACTGAACAAGTAAGCAGAATCTGAAATGTACAATAGATATTGTGAATTGAGAAACTTCAAAAGAAAAGACAAATTGTGATGGGGAAAGGGGGAAGGAAAAAAGGGGAAAAAATGTGTATATTAGTTAAGATAATTATACAGCTAGCTTCTGTTTGTTCCTTAAAAAAGAATGCTTTGTGCTAATATTGTTTAGACAAGATACCATTTGTATCCTGTACTTTTAATAACTACTACAAAGACAACAATATGCGATGTACCAACTATTGTAACTGTCCTACTAACCTGTTTTGAAACTCAGTTTCATTGTTTATCTTTTTTTTCTCTTTAAAATAAGTAATAAATAAATAAATAAACCCATAAGTTCAACCACTAAACGAAAACACCCGGGACCCAGGAATTTTCTATGTTTCCCCTTTCTCAGCAAGTAAACTATTTGTAACAAGTAAAATATAAGTAGAAGTTAAAGCTGGGCATGGCGGTAGCCCTGCAGCCCCACCTAGTTGAGAGACTCGGGCAGAAGATCCTTGCACCCAGGATACTGCAGCTAGTTAGGGTAATAAGATAAGACCTCGTCTCAAAACAAAGAATAAAATAGAAAGTAAATCGAGGTTAGTCATGTTGAAATTTATTCTTAACCTGAGTGAGGATGTGATACCTAGAGGTGCAGCAGCCACTTTGCAATCATGACTTTAAAATGCTTAAAGAACTGAGTTTTTTGTTCATTATCAGAGGCACAAGTAATTGTACTTCTTAGTTCATGTTCTAAATGAAGTAACAAGGAAGATGAAATTTAAAATGCCAAGAATGGGTAAGTCAAGCATGTATACTTTCTTATAAAGTAAAGACATCAAGAAGTATCACACCCTACTTTCTTTAGATCTTACTGGTAAAATTAACTCATACAGATGGGAAAAGCAGGGAATAGGAGTCATAAAATGTTTGCATTTTTCTTGGGCTAAATGACAAAGAAAGGAAATAGATAACAGGAAGCTACCTATTTTGTAACCCATGTTTGACGCAGAATTCATATGTATACATTTACTCAAAATAAGTAATGATTAAATATATAATAAAACAGTCTCTTTAAAACCATGCTCCCCATAGTAACAATGTTCAAGGAAAGATATGTAAGCCCATTTAACCTGTAACATAGTGTCAGTCTCATTTTGAACACCAATATTTACATATATTTCAATATATTTCACTGTATGTCAGATCAGCATTTTGTAAGTATTTTGCACATTTCATACAAGCATAGGCACACTAACCCTCTAATACCAGAATAGTTCACTACATGTTATACTAGTATTTTATAGCGAGTTCACATTTCATAGTACCCTAGAATTACCTCCACCATCCCAAGTTCCCACTGAATCCCTCGAGCCAACTCAGAGGAGAATAAATGTCTCTTGAGCTTGCTGCATTCTTATGCCCATACCCTGAAGGCAGTTCAAAAGGTCCCTGAAGTTAACTCAGAGTTCAGTGGCAACGAGCAGCCAGTGAAAGCTGCCCTGTGATGCTGATAGCTCCCTATATCCTCTGGAGATGGTTGGAATGACATGAATCCACTACCTGCTAGAATAATCTAATTATACCTAAAGGTTTCCACTGAAAAGGCTTTATTTCAGGTCCCTGTCACTTTCCCTGTGGGTGAAGTCAGCTATCCAGTGACTTTCAAACACTCTCTGCATGTGGCTTTGTAACACATGAAGAAGTTCCTGAAATGTCAATCCTAAGGGACCAGTGTTCATGTCACTGAAGCAATGCATCATAACCTCTGCACTTTCTGGATCTTTCAGACAAAAGACAAAAGCTATGAAGGCCATGATGAAATTATTCGTGCTACCCAAGTGCTGATATTTCCAAAGAGATGGATACACATGTTAGCAGTTATGGGGATGAATTTGCACTACAGTGTCTTACAAAGCCTATCCCCTGAATAAAAAAGCCCTTGGTTTCCAAAGCCTAAAAAATCTGGTAACATTCAGAGCATATGGATATTCATTTAAATAGGTGGAAAAAAAGTTAAAAGTGTGACATTTCTTTTAACCCACAATTTTACAGCTGGAAGAAATCTTTTCCACTCTTATATGGTATAATGTGACAATCTAAGCAACCAAGTTTAAGGTCTGTAAATTCACCACTTTTCTTCCACTACTAAATTCCAAGATTTATTAAACATCTCCTCTCACACTATTCTGGAGTTTATGAGCCAACCAAATTTGACCTTTAAGATTGTAGAAGCATCTGGATTATTTCAACTGATTTTTCTACTGGCAGTTTTTTGGTCCCCTATTATATTTCTACTTTGTATCTGACTCTGTACACAAAATATGGAGAAGGGGCCTCTGAAGGATTTATATTTCTGATTTTTAATGCACTAAGATATGTTTAATTAAAAACAAGAGAACTATTAGTGGTGAAACGTTACTATATTAGATATCATAATGCTACTTTAACTTCACTAATTTTGATTTTTATCCATAGTTCTCAATCTCTGTTCTCAAAAATGCTCTTTCACACCCTAGCAACTGTTGTAAGAGTCTAACACCATTTGCCCCAAACTCAGATCATTAAGATCAAAGTTATAGGAAGGGAAGCACGATTTCGGCACTGTTATAATTTTTACTGATATGTATCTAGGAATTTTCCACCAAGATCTCAAAGAGAATCTCCTTACTGGGCTTCCTTAATCATAACAGGTCCATAAGAGTGCAGAAGAGGCCCAGGGCACTGGTGGAAGGGTTATCTCAGGCTCATAATCCCATCGTGAACTGTGAATAGATGGAACAAATTTATGATTTTGAAGACAGAAGCAGTTCCTTCAGAAACAGAGGCACATTTATTGGATCTACTAAGATTGATCTGTAATCCCAGGACATCTCCTAATTTCCAATGTTCTGAATATAAAATAGGAAAATGAATGCTAACTGCCCCTCTTAGTACTTGAGATTCTTGCCAAGAATGATGCCAGAGATGATGGCATTGTATTTTGCAAAGTCTTTATAATGAAAGATGTTCATGTATTTGTGTCATTTAAAGGAGAATTTAAAAATTATGGGAAAAGAACAATATGTAGGCAAATCTGAATTCTGATCCATATTTAACCATTTACTAATGAGGCCTTGGGTAGTAAGACTTTTCTTTAAATCTAGTGTATTAATGATAGTTGATCCTATATTACTCTTTTCATACATTCAATCAGTCAACCATTTTCTCCATTCCTTTAGCAAACAAGAAATAGAGCTGTTGTATTCAGCGTTGTGCTGAGCAATGAGGAGATAAGATAAAATAGTGCTACTGTGCTCTGGTCCTCTGACAGCAAAGAATATCAGAGTGTTGTTCTT
Organism: Cuniculus paca; assembly: GCA_004365215.1. NCBI lineage: Eukaryota > Metazoa > Chordata > Mammalia > Rodentia > Cuniculidae > Cuniculus > Cuniculus paca. The sequence continues at coordinate 11,093 of RJWT010000941.1, forward strand.
GACAAGACTATGTATTGAACACATAGAAAAAAAGCTTTCTTCTGTCATCATTATGAAGTTCTATTACTTCTCTTGTAAAATAAAAATACATTTTACCTCATGTGGGAATATTTAGAAATATTTTTCATATATGGTAATTACCTATATTTATAGTACCTGAATAATCATGATTAATATTTTGAACACACCTATTTAAATTCCTCACATGAATTATTTCACTTGGTCTTCATGAATTATTTCACTTTGTGAATTATTTCACTTGGTCTTTCACTTGCTTTATGAAGTAAACAGTAATGCATCCCCATTTTATAGGATAGTCCACAAACATGAATTCAAAGAGATTTGATAGCTGACCCAAGTGGTTAATTTTTGCACCTAGGTTTGTCAACACCAAAGCCTCGTTTTTTTGAACTTGAATAAAATTACTGCAAATTTGCTGCATTTCTCAGTAAAATCTGTTTCATTGTTTGCACATATTCAAGTTAGTACTTAAATCATAGATTTTGAAGGTATAGAATTGCAGAACTGAAAAAGATCTTAGGAACTATCTAGTCCAAAGTATTTATTTATAGTGAAAAATAGGCATTGAAATTAGAGACATAAACACATACCAAATGAAAAGCTTAAAATATTGAATAGGGAAAAGTAAGTAATGAATCTTGCATTATCCTCCTTGTATTCCTAGAACTTAATACAATCCTCAGCAAATAAAGAAAATTCGATACATGTTTGGGCAATTGGATTACATTACATATTATAAGTTTTTAAACTAGAGTTTCTCAAAGGTCAAAGAGGCACAGACATTTACATTTACACAGGGTTTAAGATATGTGAAAAAGGATAAATGACAAATCTGTGATGGATGTTAAATTTCAATCCTGTAAGATGATCCTTTTACTTTTCTCTGTAACTTCATTTGGATAGAAAGTCTGTAGTGTAGGTAGATGCTCCCCAATGTGTGACAATGAAATACTACAGGATACTATTTCATGAAAGTCTAGCTATACCCTCATGGATTTCATATATCCTCTCAATTATATAAAATAAAGTGTCTAGAGAGCTTCTACCATGTTCATACAGTTTGAAGTGATGTAATACGTTATATTCCATCTCCCTAGATTTTAAAATACCTGAGTGCACTATGTCAGATTTTTTAAGTTAGCAAATACAAAGCTACACTAACACCAGAGGCATTAAATTATTAAACTGCCATTACAGAGAGCCAACGAAATTTGAAATAAAAATGAAAACAAAAAAATTATATACTAATCTCTTATGGAGTTCACTAATTCTAATAAATGTATTAAAAGACTTAATAGCACAGTGCTAAATTATGTGAATGCTTAGAGATTTCTCATGTGTTGATTACCCAGATGCATGTTAGATTTTGCAGGAATTAGATTTGATATTATCTCCTTATTATGCAAAACCATGGAAAACATTTAATTAAAACTTAATTAAAATCTCCATGATGCTTCAACCCCATGGAGTCCATTTTTCAACAACAAGCAGGAAAGAAAGCCTCCAGGACAAACTGTTTTTCAAAAATGCTGCATTGAAACTCAATTTTCTTAGTACTTGTACCTCTCTAAATTATTTTCCATCTTCCCAATAATTTTTTCTCATTTTCATCAGCTTAAAAAGAGACCAACTAATACTAAAAGTAATGAGTTTTAATTGTATGTAAATACATAGGTTTAGATAACCTTTAGATAGGGCTTAATTTCTAAGAGAGGTTTTAAATATCATTTGAAAATAGTGAAATTCATATAGCATTATGTCTGCCACACAGTAGGCTTCAAATAATTATTAAATAAAATTAATAAATATTAGATATGTATACACTAAACACTTTAAATTCTGATACAATTTTTATCCTAAAATATTCATGAAGAAGTATGTGAACTATCACTTGCCATTGTGATTAGAAATATTTATGTGGAATATCTCATCTAACAAGATATGTTATAGAGATAATTGGTCTTTATAGAACACAAAATCCTCAAATGTGGTCTTGGTCTCTAACTTCTAACAAGATAATCCATTCTTCCCATATAGTTTCAGCTCACATCATAAAACAAGAGTTCGTGAGAAAAGTATTCATGTCCAGCAACAAAAATGAAATGAGCTACTGATTCATGAAACATCATATGTGAATCTTCAAAATTATCATATTGAGGGTAAAAAAGTTAGACACTACAGAAGGCATACTTGACAATGATATTTCCACGAAGTCTGGCATAAGCTTTATTAACCTATGTTGACAGAAATCAGAATGGCAGGTGTCTTGTTGGTGGTTGGATTTTAATTCAGGGAATGATAGAAAGGAGCAGGAAAAGCTCTGAGGTGATGGCATATTCTATATTTTGGCAGGGATATACTTTACACTTTATATAGATATATGTCACTTTCGAAACCTATTGTACTGTACACTTATGGTCTGTGCATTTTATTATATGTAAATTATACTTAGCATTTAAAAAAATAATAATTATATCTGTCGTACATATTCATCTCAAGGAGATTAGTCTTCCAACTATGATACAGCTGTTGCACAGAGATTCTGGAACTCCTCTTTGGTAAATCCATTCAGAAATTACACACATTCTTTGATACCAATGGCAGAAAACCTCTTAGGGTTAGTTAAATGTGAAATCCCTGAAGTAAGTGTCAAAGCCACCCTGTATCACCACTTTAAAGGGAGCAATTTTAATCACAGGTTGGAGGGATGGTAGAGTATAATTACACTGATAAGTTAATTACACCTATTGTACAATGCACATACACACACCATGGTTTAAAATGAGAGCTATACTAGAAAAAAGCACTTCATATTTTTCTTTTTATATACTATCTATGAGATATTCTCAGATGAAATTTTAATTTGCAATTATGCTCAAATTTAATACCTACTAATAGGAAAGCAATTTTCTGTATTCAAATTTGCTTACCATCTAATATGCATAATGTAGTGATCACATTTCTGTTTTTGTTGCTCTTCACCAATAAGATTGCAACAGAATGGAATAAATCTTTAACTTTCCATTTGGAATAGTCATCTCTACTACTATGGTATTTTATTCCATAATTCAGATGGGCAGCATAGATTTTCTTATTACACAACTCAGGTTAAGAACACAAGCAGACATCAGCAGTATGGCTCACCAGAGGCCTGCCCTGGGTGGTTCATCTTACAGACACACCTGGAAGCAGGTGAGGAACCCACTCTGAGGAGCTAGTCAGGACCCCAGGAGGCAGCCAGGCGACCCCATACACACACTCTCAATTTCAAAAAGCAATTGGTGAAAGCACCCTACACAAACCTCGGACACTGATGGGTGTATGCCTAGCTCCTTGGTGCAGCCCAACCCTTATGTTGTCCTCAAACACTGACAAGCACCAGGATCCCAATTCCAGTCTAACTGTGCAACACACTAGGCTAGAATGACTGGAGACATTCCACCCTCATGTAACTCATAGAAACTGAAAGGTTACCCTGCCCCACAACTGGTTGTACTAAGTCCAGAAGAAATGACAAACCATCCCTGCCTAAGAGATTTGCATCCCAGATGAAGATCAACCCCACAAATTCCAGCAACCTATGTCCTGGTGATATCCACAGCCATTGACAATGATGGGTACAGCTGAAGAAGCCATGCAGACACTACACTATTATAGCTACCTGGAATCAAAATCTGTGTAGCCTACCCAAACAACACCCAGGGGCACAGCTCTAGGAAAAAGGTTTTACTATGAAAACCAACCTATAAAATTGGTAGAGGCACTTAGTTGCCAGATATAAAAACATCAATGTAGTAGAACAAAAAATATGACAAATCGAAGTAACATGACACCTCCAAAGTAACCTAACTTTAGTAACAGACTATAAAGAAAATTGAATAGTTGTCTAAAGAAGGGTTTGAAATGATTATTGTAAAGGAAACTCAATGAGACACAAGAGAATACAGACAATTCAACAAAACTAGGAACACGATTTATGATCAGAATGAAAACTTCAGCAAAGACATCATTAAAAAGTACAATAGAAATCTTAGGGCTGAAGAACTCAACTAGTGTAATTTTTAAAAGACCAACTGAGTACCTCAGCAATAGATTAAATCAAGCAGGAGAAAAGTATAGCTAAACTTAAAGGTAGTTTAAAGAATAGGAAGAATAAAGAAAAATAAGTATAATGTACAAAGGAAGTGTAGAATTATGGGACAAAATTAAGTTAACAAACATTTGCATTGTAGGTGTTTCAGAAGAAGACAGACAAAACAGTACAGAAAACACATTTAAGAAAATAATTGCTGCAAACTTTCCAATCATTGGAAAAGACACAAACATCCAGACTCACAAAACTTAAAGGATCTCATAGAATTTTGACTCAAATGGGGTTCTCTGAGGTACATCATAGACAGACTGTCAGAAGTACAAGAAAAGAAAGAATTCTAAAAACAGCAATAAGAAAACATCAGGTATTACAAAATAAAAATCTCTATTAGACTAACAGTAGATGGTACAGTTTGGAAGGAAATGAGGTGATATATTCAAACTCCTGAAAGAAAAAACTGGGAACAAAAAATATTTTACCTGGCGATGCTATTCCTCAGAAATGAAGGAGTTAAAAAGTCCGTCCAAGACAACTGAAAACAGAGAATCAATTAGCATTACTGGCCAACAAAGTCAGAAATGAAAAGGAGATAGTAAAGCTGATACCGCAGATATAAACAAGGATTTCTAGAGACAAATATGAATAACCATGTACCAACAAAGTGGAAAATATGGAAAAATCAGTAAACTTCTGGGCACATATTACTTACTAAAACTGAACCACGAAAATATAGAAAACCTGAATGTATCAATAATGAGTTATAAAACTAACTCAATAATAAAAAGCCCTGCAATAATGAAAAGTCTGGGACCAGATGGTTGTACTGTTGAAATTTACTAACTTTTAAACAAGAACCAAGATCAATTACCAAACTATTCCAAAAAAAACTGAAATAGGAGAGACCTTTGCAAATCATTCTATGAGGCCACATTACCGTGGTACAAAACCAGACAAGAACCTAACAAAAAAGAACACTGCAGGCCAATAACCCTGATGATAGCAAATGTGTAAATGAGAAGCAAACTGTATAAAAGGTATTGTGAAGTAGTAAGCAATTGTTCAAAAGGAAAGGGGAACGGTGGGGGGAAGAAGGGGGAAAAAAACAGAGAGTTCTTACTCTTAAATGGATTTATAAATCCATTTTAGATAAGGACCAATATATATAACGAATACTGGGAAATAGGAAGAAAATATTCAAATGGGAAGAGGAACAAGGGACAGAGGTAAAGGTAAAGGAAAGAAGGGAAAAGAGAAAAAGAATAGAAGGATGAAAATGGAAACAAAACTTCTATAAATAAGGAGGGGAAGAGGGGTTGAAGGAAGGAGAGGGGTTCAAGGAAAATAGAAGAATCGAGAAAAGTCATGTACAGGTAAACGCTTCCTCTAATGAATGTAATCAGTATGTACATCTAAAATGTATCAATTAAGTTAAAAATAAAAAAAATTACTAGCAAAGAAAATCCAGCTGCACATCAAAAAGATTATACACTACAATAAACTAAGCTATATCCTATGGATTCAAGAATGTTTCAGTATACACAAATTAATAAAAATAATATATTATCAGCATGGAAAAAATCATACAATTAACAGATGCATAAAAAGTATTTGATAAAATTCAATATTATTTTAGGATGAAAAATTCTTCGAGAAATGAGGTATAGAAGTTACCTCAGCACAATAATCTGAAATTTGAGAGCTTGTTTGGAGGTTCTAGCAATGGAGCGCAGCTACTCCTCTACCCTTGACCAAGGAAATGGTCCTCCCCTATCTGGGGTGGTTGTCCTCTTTCACCAAGCTTCGGGAGGGACACCCTTGGAGTGGTGAGGGAGGAAGAGGACACCCATCTAGCCAGCCAAATCAGTCAAATCAACCCTGGCAATCAATGGGGTGCCAGATGTCACAGCCAGGTCACCCTCACATTCAATAATCTGATTTTATTTTATTTTATAATCTGATTTTTGAAATGGGACAACTATATGAATAGTTAACAGAAGATACACAACTGGCCAATGGATAGATGAAAACTGCTCAATGAGCTAGAAATGTAGCTCAGTGGCACAGCGCCTGCCTGGCAAGTGCAAGGTCCTGAGTTTGATTCCTGGCACCAAAAAAAAAAAAAAAAGGAAAAGGAAACTGCTCAGCATCACTAATCATGAGGAAAATGAAGTCAAAACTACAAAAAAAAATCATCTCACCCCTATTAGAATACTTATAATAAAAGAGACAAAAATACCAAATGCTGACAAGAATGTGGAGGAAGGGAAACTTTTACATACAGTTCATGAGAATGTAAATTAGGATAGCCATTATGGAAAATATTATGGAAACTTCTTAAAAAGCTAAATTAGAACTACAGTATGATCCAGTTATCCCACTACTTAGTAAATATCAAAGAAAATGAGAGCAGTATATCAAAGAGATATCTACCTTCTTATGTTTATTGCAGTACTACTCAAAGTCAAAATATGGACTTAACAAAGGTTTCCATCAATAAAGAATGAATCAAAAATGTGGTGCTCATATATATGCAGAATGGAATATTATTCAGCCACACAAAGAGTGAAATCCAGTCATTTGCAGGAATATGGATGAAGCTGAAGAAAAGTATTTGTCAAACAAGGCAGCAACAGAGAGGCAAATACCACATTTTCTCAATTGAACGTAAAAACTAAAAAAGTTCATTTTGTAGAAGTAGAGAATTAAGAAGTGTGAGGCAGTAGACAATGAAGTTTAATAGCAGGTACCAAAATACAATGACAGACAAGGAATCAGTTCTAAAGTTCTATAACACAGTGGTGTGACTGTAGTTCTCAACAATTGATTATAAACTGTGTAAAGAATGAAAATGAAGAAATTTTGAAGGCTCTCAATGACAACAGCAACAAAATAAATCATAAATGTTAAAGAAGGGAATAATGCTGATTACCTTAACCTGATCATTATATATGTATCAAATTATCGATTATCACACAGAATCTCATAAATATATATATATAATCATAATGTGTCAATTTTAAAAAGAGAAAGAGGGAAGGGAATGAGGAACGAGGGAAGGAAAGGAAAAATGCTAGAAACAACCATCAGAATGTTGAAAGCATTCAAAACGAACTGGTTATTTAAACATTAACAGGTTTCACGCAATGATACAACCTTTTGGTTAAGCAGATCTAGGAAACCTGAATTTACCTGGCTTCTCATAAATTAATTTTGGCCAAAAAAGCATCTCAAGTTGAAAAAGTTCTGTAGAATAAGAAATGTACTTGAATTTCTAGTTACCTATGGTGTGTAAACCCATACCGGATTTTAGTTTCTCTATGCTAAATATGAAAGGGTTGAACTAGATATCGTCAAAAGTCCCTGTCAAGTATATCGTCCATTCTCCTATGAATGTCTTTAATATAAGTTAGACAACAATCTAAAATCAAGGGCAGCAGTCACTGCCTTAAATTAATGACATATAACTAAATGAAGTGGAGATAAATAATCTTGATCCCCCCTGCACAAAATCACAGTTGTGTGCACAAAGATTTTCAGAGAGCAGATAAAAATATCTGGGGCATTTCAAAGGAACCATGAGGTAGTTTTGCTAAGATATTATATGTGTTATTTAAAGTTAACATAGCACTTCACAATCTTTAAATACAATACTAATGTTTCTGTTAGAAGTTAGTCAACCACATTCCTTGAAATACGTGGTTATTTTAGACACAAGAATAGTGATTTTTTTAAAAATTCTTTCTAGGAATATGAAAGTACCAAGTACAAATCTTAAGCATAAAATTCTTAGTTTTGGACAGAGTCTGTCCAGTAAGTTTCCAATTTTATACTAAAACAGTTTTTCTTGGTTGTTCATCTTCCAGTGCCTACAGATTATCCTATTTATATTTTTATAGAAAATCATTTGATAAAGATAAAAATTTATACTGTTTTACTGCTCTAAAAATTCATTTTAAAATGTAACTAATTTCATTGTCAGGAAGTCATTTTTTATGTTAAATATAAATTATGTCACCCATCAACCTCCTCTCGGTGGAGTGAAATGATCCTAAACTGGTTTTGTATGGATCTGCTTCTTAATACTCCTTTACTAGTATCTTATTTTAATCTTTGTGATTGCTCTTCAAGGTTTTTAGACCTGACACCACAGTTTAAGAAGTACCTAGGGGACAGGGACACAGCTCAGTGACAGAGTACTTGCCTACCATGTGCAAGGCCTCAAGTTCAATTTCCAAGCACTGAAAAAAAATAAATAAATAAAAGGAACCACTTGGCCCAGGAGTTAGCAAATTACAACCTGTAGACTAAATATCACTGATAGTGTAAATAAGGCTTTATTGGAATACAGCCATGATCATTAATTTATAGCTATGTGCTTGCAATGATGGAGACCACATGGCCTGCAATTCAGAAAAAAAAAATACTATCTAGTTCTTCAAAAAAGAAAAAAAATTTGGATCTTTGACCTACTCAACAAAATTAGTTAAAATGTACAAGGCTTTTAGATTTCATTTTACTTGTGAGCAAACGGTTTGTGCAGTTTTACCACATGCTTTTCAATATTTTCAGACCTTCTCTCACTAGTGTAAGATGGAATTTATTAGGCTTGGTGTAAAATAACATCATAAAATATTGATGAATGGGGAACATCAAAGATGGCAGAATAGTAAGCAGCAGAGTAAACAGTCTCTGAGAGAAACAGTTCAGATGCTGGAATACAACATCATGGAGAGGACAAGAAGGAAGGAAGTGGGTCCCCTGGACCCAGGAAGAATCTAAAATATGAATTGAAGCCAACATAGAGAATAAAAAGAAGAATTTAAATGAAGAAGAAGGTGGTGGCTGGCAGCGCCTTAGCCTGGAGCCAGACTCACCCTGCGAGAAGAGCTGTTGAGCCTAGAGATGCATGGTCATGGTCACAGTCACGGTAGACCCCAGAGGTCTCTGTGGAGAGGTGCAGAGGTGGAAGAGAGTGGCAGACGCAGAGATTTGCGCTGGCTGGTGGTGAGTGCAGGGGACTTGATCCCCCCACAGGAGAGAGTGATTGTCAAGGAGCCATTCTGGAATCAGGCAGGATATGCCTGGGGCCACGACTACTGCCAGCTTCTTCCGGCAGCTCCAGGTTGTGGGCAGACTGGCAGAAGTTGCTTGGACCGAGTTCTCCTGTGAGTTCCCAAAAACATCATGTAGGTTCCTAACCAGCCAAGATCCACAGGCCCTGGTCAGTTACAACTGCCAGGGACCCTTGTGGGCTGGTACCTAACTCAGGGAAGAGGCACAAGCACCCGCCAACAGATACCTGTAGCCAGCACTGGCTAGAAAAACCAAACGCTCATCTGGCAGCTCCAGGTTGTGGGCAGATCTGTGGAAGTTGTTTGGACCGAGTTTCACTCCCATGTGCATTCCAGACAATATTGCATAGGTTCCTAACCAGCTTAGATCCACAGGCCCTGGCCAGTTCTGCTCCCATGCAAACTCCAGGTGGGCCAGTACCCAGCTCAGTGCAGAGGCACAGGTGCCCACCATCGGATGCCTGTAGTCAGCACTGGCCAGAAAAGCTGAATAGCCTCACTTTGGAGAAGTTGTGGCCAGTGCCAGGGTGCCTGGGACCACACTACCCACGTGTGTGGAAGAAATCAGGAATATGCCAAGACGAAGAGGGAGAGGGCAATCTCTGGTGTCCATTCCAAGCAGTGCAAGTCCAGGAGAGGTAAACACAGAGGAGATCAAGAATCACACACCTGAAATGTCTGAAGTGATGTCAACTAAAGTGAAGAAACAACTTCATGAAGCTATAAGAGAAATTACAACAGAAATTATATCCTAGGTAAAAGAAGAAATGTACAGTTCAAGTTGATGAACTCTAAACAAGAAAAAATTTTGGCAAGAAGAGTTAATTTTCCCTCACATAGGAACACAGAATCAGAACTTTCTAAGAAAAAGACACAGGGAAGTCACACAGTCCTAGCATCTTGTCACTTCCTTAATACAATCTGTCCTTGTTCCCTACAGTTTGCATAACTGAGGACATTACACTGAATGCTTTTAATGAAGTTAAGCTATTCAAATGAGTGAAGCATGCTAGGGTAAGACTGTAAGCCAGGGGCCGCAGAAAACCAGAGTGAATGTGGCTGCCAAAATGTATTAGAATGGATCTGCTCCACATAGCTGCTACTGAGTGGCAATGAGTCCAAAGCAGACAGGTCTTCAGATTTTTTTTTCAAGGGAAACTGTAAATTAAGTTTTAAATATCTTAATACATGTTGAAGGTCAACACTGTTAGGGGCAAAATATCTCATCTGTCTACCTAAAGTTGCAAAAATGTTAAAAATGTATCTGTCAGTTGGGATATGTCTTTTAAGGAGATGACCTTAATCAAAACCTATTTTAGAAATGAAGAAAATGAGGCTTGAAAAGATTAAATTATTGGCCTAAGATTGCACTGAGTGTATCTTGTGCAGAGTTAAAACTCTGGTCTACTGCTATTTTTGACATACTGCTTCTTAATTAAGAACTCATTGAAAATATGATAAAACTAAGGGGGTTTCCAGAGAAAAGTACATATAAGTGAAACCCACAAGAAATGCTGATTTATAAGGGATTTTAAATCATCAGAGGTTCATGGACACCTGGTTCAGTATTCTTTGATTCATTAATATAAAGATACCATAATATGGCAATAATGTCAAACAAAAATAATTGAAATATTTTATTATGTCTGTGTTGGTTACTTTTCTCTTGCTGGGATAAAATACTCGACACTCAAATTTAAAGGAGGAAAAGTTCATTTAGCTCACAGTTTTTGGAGGTTTCAGTCCAAACTCAGTTGGGTCCACGGCAGAGTGGAACATGGCAGAGAATCAACAGTTCATGGCAAAAGACAGCAAAAGCAACAAGAACAAAAAGGGGAGAGCACAAAGATAAGGCTCTTACTGTTCCTTACATTGTATGTAGGCTACCCACCCTAGGTGGGTGTAGCACTCACACCTGTAATCCCCAAATTTAACCATGAATCAATCACAAATTCTAGAAGCCTGCCCCCTGACTACATGAAGCTTTCAGAGACATGCAGACAATGTCTAACAATATCTAAATGGGCTTCATTTACTATTGCCACCCATTTATTTCACTATGATGTTGCCTCATTATACAACAGTAAATTTGTCAGACAAAACATGCCCACAAACTCCTAATAGTGATCATATTATAGTTCTTATTATATAAAATAATTGATATTTTGTTCAAATTAATTATATCAGATTTAGACTAAATTGTCATATAAATTATCACTTGATTCCAACCATTTTGAAAGATCTAAAGTGGGACCAGGGATATAGCTCAGTGGCACAGCATCTCCCTGGCAAGTGTGAAATTGTGAGTTAAATCCCTGGTATCAAAAAAAAAAGTTCTAAAGAAGTTCTTCTTGAATCACTGATTTGTACTTATTTTCAGAATCAACTTATTAACACTTTTGTCTAAGCACAGAGAGTATCTCTCCTAACCTCTCAAAATACTTCGTGTACTACCCTCATTGATTCCTTTGGGTTTTTTGTTTTGTTTTGTTTTTACTTTTGTACATACACTGTCGGTCATTTGAACATGAAAGAGTAATTTAAATTCTAAGCATAGTCTACCACATAATAAGCACTCTACTAATATTAGATGAGAGCTAACATTGCTCTCACAAGACATTTCACCAGATCTAGGTTCAGCTGAGAGCCTCGTTTAAAAAATTATGCCAAGCTGGGCATGGTGGCATATACCTGTTATCCCACTATTCTGGGAGACTAAGACAAGAGAATTGCAAGTTCAGCCAAGTGTGGACAATTTAGTGACATAGTGAGACTCTGTCTCAAAAAAATAAATACATGAGTCTCTCTATTTATATATCTCTATCTATAGATATAAAGATGTGAGCATTATTTTGGTATTTTGTCCATCCTAAATGCTTTTATTTTTTAATAAAGGAAATAAATGAATGATTAACTTTAAAAACATTTTTCTATGTAAAGAATGTGAGAACATTCCATAAAATAATGGCTATGCTATTAAAAAATATCCATATCTTAAAGTACAAAGGAACGCTATGAGACTGACAAGCAACGAGGTAGCATGCCATATTTCAAGTATCAAAAAAGTCCAACAATAATGGCATACTACCCAGTGACCTGCCCACACCTAGGCCCCATCTCTGAGGCCCAAAGGGACCAGGAGTCTGCACCCAACAACCTGTGGTCATCCAAGAACCCACAGCGAGGCCTGCAGGAACTGGGAAACTGTGCCCAGTGACCACCTCTGAAGTCCACAGGGACCAGCAGTCTGGGCCCAGAGACCTGCAGACATCAGCAACCCTCACGAGGCCTGCTGCTGGATGGACTGCCAGTGCAGGAAGCAACTAGGACTTGACACCCAGTTGATTTGGAGGAACATGAGAAAATGCCAAAACAAAAGAAAAAAAATTTAATCTCAAACTTCCATCCCATCCAGATCAAGTACAGGAGACATATCATGAATGAAACTAGGAATCAAACACCTGAAATTTCTGCAATGATAGCAACAGAAGTAAAGAAACAACTCCAGAAAGCTGTAAAGGAAATCAGATCAGAAAAAATCTCTCAGGTAAAAACAGAATGATAAACATAATGAAAGAATTGGTGAGTATATCCAAAGAAGACAAAGACAAAAAAATATATAGGATCATACAAAACTGATGGAAACCTTGAATGAACTATACAGGAAACAATTAGAATACATGAAACAAGTTCAAGGAGATGCCAGGAAATCAAAAATTCCACTGAGAGCTGGCAAAACCACATAAATGAAATTGAAGACAAACTTTCAGACCTTGAAGACAGGATTGCTGCTAGTGATCATGAAAGGGAGGAGCTCTTAAAAATAACAAGCAATCAGGAAATAAAAATTCAACAGCTGCAAGATGATGTAAAGAGAAATACTGTAAGATGATAGGTGTCAATAAAAAAGGAGACAACACAAATGACATAAAAAGACTATGTGCAGAAGTAATATTGGCAAATTTCCCAAACATGGGAAAAGAATCTGACATACAGACCAGCAAGGCATACAAAACTCCAATTTGAATAACCAAACACATTTACACCTCGACATGTAATAATCAAGATTCCAGAAATTCGGCATAAGAACAGAATATTAAAAGCTGCTGGAGAAAAGAAACACATCACCTATAAAGGAAAGCCTATCAGAATCATGGCAGACTTCTCAAGACCATCAAGTCAAGCAGAACAGGGAGTGAAGTATTTCAAGTACTGAAAGAAAACAACTTCCAACCCATATTAATATACCCTGCAAAACTATCTTTCAAAATCAATGAAGAAATAAGATACTTCCATGATAAAGAATAACTGAAGAACTTCCTGACCACCCAACCAATACTACAAAGAGTACTGAAAGACATTCAAGAAAGAGATGAAAATGACCACAGTTCCAAGAACAACAACAGAAAGAACAAGCAACCAACAAGGAGGACAAGTAATTAAACAGAGGGGAAAAGTAGGGAACCAACAGCAGAAAGATAATATGACATATATGAGTTATAACTATTAACATAAATGGCCTCAATTCATCAGTTAAAAAAAAAAGACTGGTAGAATGAATCAAGAAACAAAATTCCATGATATACTGTATACAAAGAACACATTGAAGTCAAAAGGAAATTCATAGACTGAAAGTCAAAAAATAGAAAACAATACTCCATGTGACAAGAACCCCCCCCCGCCAAAAAAAAAAAACCCAGGGGTAGCTATTTTGTTTGCAGACAATGTGAGCTTCAAAACAAGAATGATAAAAAGATATAAAGAAGATCACTACAAACTTATTAGGGAAAAACCTCAAGAGGAAGATGTAACAATCATAAATACATATGCACCTAATATGGGAGTACCCAACTATGTAAGACAAATAGACACAAAAAATCAAATAAGCAATAACACAATTATAATAGGGGACCTTAACACCCCGTCGTCACAAAGACACAGATCAAATAGACAAAAAATAGCAAATAAATAACAGAACAAAATCAAAAATTGGAAATTAATGACAAAAGAAACCACAAAAACTCCATACAGACATGGAAATTAAACAGCACCCTCCTGAACAACCAATGGGTCTCAGAGGAAATTAAAGAAGAAATTAAACAATATATACAATCAAACAAAAATGCAAATACACCTTACCAGAACCTGTGGAACACAATGAAAGCAATCCTCAGAGGAAAATTTGTAACAGTGAATTCTCATATCAGGAAAACAGAACAAGCACAAATAACCTAATGATGCACCTCAAACTTCTAGAAAAAGAAGAACTACCCAAGTTCAAAGCCCAAAGAAGAAAGGAAATTATAAAGATCAGAGCAGAAATTAATACAATTGAGACTAAGAAAACAATACAAAGAATTAATGAATCAAAAAGTTGGTTCTTTGAAAGAAAAAATAAAATTGATAAGCCACTAGCCAACCTTATCAAAAAAAGGAAAGAAAAAAATTCAAATTCATGCAATGTGGAATGAAAAGAATGAAATCACTACAGATCCTGCGGAAGTACAGAAGATCATCAATACCTACTTTGAAAACTTTTAGGATCAAAAACACAGAAGAGATGGACAGATTCCTAGAATCATGAATTATCAAAGCTGAATCAAGAAAATATAAAACTTCTGAATAACACAATATCAGTTAATGAAATTGAAAACATAATTAAACCCTTACCAACAACAACATCAACAACAACAACAACAACAACAACACCAGGTCCTGATGGATTCACAGTTGAATGCTATGAGAAATTTAAAGAAGATTTAGCACCAGTACTCCTCAAATTCTCTAATGAAATTGAAAGGGAAGCAATTCTTCCTAATTCATTCTGGGAGGTGTAATATTACCCTGATACCAAAACCAGAGAAAGACCCAACTGAAAAAGAAAATTACAGACCAACTCTCTAATGAACATAGATTCAAAAATCTTCAATAAAATAGTAGCAAACACAATGCAGCAAATCACTGAGAAGATTTTACACCACAACCAAGTGGGATTCATCTCAGGAATGCAGGGATGGTTCATCATACGAAAATCAATAAATGTAATACAACATACTAGTAGAACCAAAGACAAAAATGACAGGATCATCTCAATAGATGCAGAAAAAGCATTTGACAAAGTCCAACACCCATTCATAATACAAACCCTATAGAAAATTGGAATAAATGGTCTTTACTGCAATCTTATAAAAGTCATCTATGACAAACCAACAGCTAACATCATATTAAATGGTCAAAAACTGAACATCTTCACTCTAAAACCAGGAACAAGACAAGAACATCCATTATCACCACTCTTATTCAATATAGTTATGCGAACATTAGTCAGAGCAATTAGATAAGAGAAAAAAAATAAAAAGAATAAAGATAGGGAAGGAAGAAATTAAACTATCATTATTTGCAGATGACATGATACTGTACATAGAAGACCCCAAAACCTCCACCAATAAACCTCTAAACCTAATCAGCAAATTCAGCAGTGTAACTGGATATGAAGTCAATACTCAAAAGTCAATAGCATTCCTGTAAACAAACAACAAACTGACTGAGAGAAATTAGGGAAACTACTCCCTTCACAATAACATCAAAAGAATGAAATGCTTAGCAATCAGTCTAACAAAGGAAGTAAAAGATTTATACATTGAAAATTATAGTACTCTGAAATACATCAAAGAGGAATTCAGAAAATGGAAAGATATTACTTGCTCATGGATAGGAAGAACCAACATTGTGAAAATGGCCATACTCCCAAAACTGTTATATAGATTTAATGCAATCCTGATCAAAATACCATTAGCATACCTCAGAGATCTAGAGAAAACATTCCTAACATTCATATGGAACCATGAGGGACCTAGACTAGAAAGGACAATCCTAGGCAACATAGGCAAGGCAGGAGGCATCACAATCCCAGACTGGCAAAAAACAGATCTGAGGATCAATGGAACAAAGTAGGTAGAAATCTCAAGGTCATAGGGGTATGTTGAGAGTTCATAAACAAAACCAAACTGCATGGGAAATACTTCAAAGAATCAACAACTGGGATCTCATCCTATTAAAAAGTTTTTGCACATCAAAAGAGATCACCAATGGAGTGAAAAGAAAACTGTGTTGGTTACTTTTCTTCGTTGCTGAGACAAACACCTGACAACCAAAGTTAGTGAAGAAAAGGTTTATTTAGCTTACAGTTTCTAGGGATTTCAGTCCATAATCAGTTGACTCCAAGGCAGGTTGGCATGGCACTGGGGCAACACTTCAAGGCAGCAGCCAGAGCAAAAGGGGGCAGCCATTCATGGCAGCTGCAAGCGGCAAGAGCAAACTGAGCCAAAATGAAAAACACGCCCCCATTCCAACCTTACATTGTACGTCGGCTCCACCCCGGGGCATGTGCAGAATTCACACCGCCAATCCCAGCACTAGACAAGGAGTCAATCACAAACGCTAGATTCAGCCACTTCCCTGACTACATGAGGCTTGGGGGGACCATCTAGATACAAACTGTAACAAAAACCCACAGATCTGGAAAATATTTTTGCCAACTGTCCCTCAGATAAAGGACTTTCATCTAGAATGCATAATGAATTGAAAAAAATCAAGCCCCCCAAATTTAAAGACCCAGTCCAAAAATGGGCATTTGAGATGAATACACACTTCTCAGCTGAAGAAATACAAAAGGCAAATAAATACATGAAAAAATGCTCAGCATCATTGGTCATTAGAGAAATGCAAATTAAAACAACACTAAGATTCTATCTCACTCAAGAAAGAATGGCCAGCAATAACAAATGCTGGAGTGGCTGTGAGGAAAAAGGAACCCTTCTCCACTGTTGGTGGGAGTGTAGACTAGTGCAACCACTGTAGAAATCAATCTGGAGATTTCCTCAAAAAGCTGGGATTGGAAGTCCCATTTGACTCAGCTATTCTGCTTCTGGGCATATTCCCAGAAGAACTGAAAACATCATACCACAGTGATATATGTGCCCTCATGTTTATAGCAGCATAATTTGTAATAGCCACATCTTGGAAACAACCCAAATGCCCATCAACTTAGGAATGAATAAAAAAGATGTGGTACTTTTATACAATGGAGTACTAGTCACCTATAAAAAAGGATCACATTGAGGCTTGTATAGGTATAGATGCTACTTGAGACCATACTCATAAGTGAAATAAATCAAACTCACATGCATAGATACAATATTGTCTTCTTAGTGTAAGAAACTGAAAGAGTAAATAAGGTACAAAATCCTCAGTAAATATCATGAAAGGGTAAGAAACTGTTCAAAGAAGAAAAAATAACTCCAATGGGAAAAAAGAAGAAAAGAAGAAAGGGAAAAGAAAAAAGATATAAACTTGTATATAGACACTTGAGATAGATAAGATGATTATACTACTAATTCTATTAGTTCTTGGAACAAAACAATTAACATTCATAGGATTGGATCAATTTTGCATGTCTATATCTGGTAATCTGAGTAACTCTTTTAAACATAACTATGCAAAATAACAACCTTTTTTATGTTCCTACCACCTTGTTTTGAAGCCCATATTGTTATTGTTTGGGGCTCTCTGTTATTGATATTTATTTGTCTTTTTGTTTCTTGTTTTTATTGTATTTTGTTGTTTTGTTTTCCCCTCTAATATAGAAAGGACAGATGTACACATATAGGCTTATATATGCCTAGAACTAAAGAGTTTACAAGAGTTGATTTTATTATGTGTGATGGTATGAACACCTATGTTGAAGAAAACAAGACATTATGGTAGCCATTGTTGATTTTCTATCACCTTGTTTTGAAGTCCAATAATGCTTTTATTCTTTGTTTTGACTGGTTTTAGTCTGTTTTATATTATTTGATTTCAATATGGGTGAAGGTATGGGCAGCTATTTTGAAGAAAACAAGAGACGTTATGGTAGCCATTGTTGATTTCCCGTTGTCTGGTTTTGAAGACTTGTAATGCTTTCATTCTGTTCTTTTGATTTGTTTTATACTATTTTGTTTTGTTTTAATTTATTGCATGAAGGTATGGACAACTATTACAAAGCAAACAAGAGACGTTATGGCAGCCACTGTTGATTTCTTGTTGTCTTGTTTTGAAGTCCTGTGTTGCTTGCATTGTTCTGTTCTGATCTACTTTGTTCGGTTTTGTTTTATTCTTTAAAATAAAAAAAGAAAAAATGTTCAACATTCGAGAAATGCAGATTAAAACAACACTGAAATATCATCTCACCCCAGAAAGAATGGCTAACATCAAGAAATTAACTAATAACAAATGCTGGTGGGGTTGTGCAGAAAAATAAAGTCATCTCCATTGGTGGTGGGAGTGTAGACTGGTACAACCACTGTGGAAATCAATACGGCAATTCCTCAAAAAACTAGGATTAGAGGTTCCATTTGACCCAGCTATTCCTCTTCTGGGTATTTTCAGAGAAGAATTGAAAACATCATACCACTATGATATATGTGCACCCATGTTTATAGCAGCAAAATTTGTAATAACTAAACAACCCAAATGCCCATCAACAGAGGAATGGATAAAAAAAGATGTGGTATTTTTATGTAATATACTACTACTCATCCACAACGAATGATAAATTCAAAGCTTTTATAGGTAAATGGAGGCAACTAGAGACCACACTCAGAAGTGAAATAGATCAGACTTGTATGTGTAAACACCATATTGTCTCACATGTTTAAAAAACTCAAAGAGTAAATAAGATCCAAAATTCACAATAGATATAGTAAGAGGGAAAGAAACTGCTCAAAGGGAAATTACATGGATCAATCTTGCACGCCTGTACCCGGTAGCCTAAGCAACTACTTTGAGGATAACCATACACAATACAACAATCATTGTTAAATTTCTATCATCTTGTTTTGAAATCCTTTATTGCCATTGTTTGTTATTGTTGTTGTGGTCATTTTGCTTTGGTTGTTTTTTAATTGCTTGCTTTGTGATTTTTCTGGTTTTTTTCTCTTTAAAATAAAAAAAATGGCATACAACACTGGATCTAATATTTTCTATTTTTGCTACATAGCATACTTTACTAATTGTTCTATGGATCATTGTATATTAATTTTCTGACTTTGACAAATTTCCTATGGTTACATATAGTATTTATTTGTTCTCAGAAATATCCACTGAAGTGCTAAGGGAATCAGTCCTGAACAGTAAAGGATCAACAATAATAAGGATAAATAATAAACACTGCATATACATATAATACTTGATTAAGTTTTCATCAGTGGCCACTTTTAATTTCAATTTTATTTGAAGAAAAACACAGATATTTTGTTTGCTTTGCTTCCTTTCTATTATTCCTTTTTATTAGTAATTTAAAAGTGCAAGAAAGAGAAGAGCAATTCAAGCATAGTTCAAACCAACAATTTAGAACCTATACTAGTATAGCTATTCCTGAGTTAATACAAGCAGACAGTAAATTCAGTTTGTGGTGAAACTTTCTTATTTCCTATTCTATCTCACAGTTCCTCTTCCAAAGAAAAGATAAACCTATATAGAATGTGGATAGATAGAGAAATACAGATATTTTAAACCCACTTACAAAAGCAAGAATGTTTAACCCTCACTCTACCAGTGTTCCAAAAAGGAACTGAACTACAAACATTAAAGTAAAGTGACATATTGATAGCACCCAACCCTACCCCTAATTGCCTATGAACACTTCGATCTCTGGAGGAAATTGTGTAATTATTAGCATCTTGCCAGTAGACCCTACCTCATACAGTTGCTGCCCACTGAGGGCAGAAAGGCAATGTTTTCCAGTATCAATTCCTTGATAGCCTATCAAGCATTTACTGCTGGCAGTTTGATTCATGCAGGAAAAAAGAAAAAATCTTCCAGAGGCAAGATTCCTTGCAGCACAATAGGGCACCTACCAGACTTCTATCAATGGTGCCGCTTGCTTCCCTCGGAACTCTGGTTCTATATCAGGCTCTCCACCTTCCCATCACTCTGGATGACCCTATTCTCCCAATTACCTTCTAGTGAAATGATTTTGGGCTTAAAATAACCAGATTCTTTTGCTTGGAACCAAGAATCCCAGCTGATCAAAAAGTTAGCTCAGCAGCACAGAGCCTGCCTGGCAAGCACGGAGCTCTAAGTTCGATTTCCGGAACAAAAAAAAAAAAGTTATTAGAATTTCTAAAATTTTGATTTAGAGTAAGTTTCAGTTACCTCTACTAATGTGAACCCAATAGGGGTCTGTTTACATGCGAACAAATCTCTGTGGGACATTTGCAAGTGGAGAGAGAAGATTGGCTTCACCTTTGAGCATGGCCTCTCTGGCTAGTTAGAGATAGGATTCTATACAGATTAATTCCTACAAGAAGCAATTAAAGCTAAATTCCTTTGATGTGCTGGAAGTTGAGATAAACATGAAAAACTACTTGACTCTCTAAATTTGCTAAAACATTTTAATTGAATGTGTGGCTGTTTCCAGAGACTGCTGACCTGGTAGAGGCTCTCTTTACCTGGAAAAGTACAATCATTGCTGGGAGCCAATAAACTATCTCCAAAAGATTATTCTCTAACACTATCTCCAAAAATAAAACTTCTGGGTTCTTTTGTTCGGACAAAACCAAAATTTTGTGTTCACAAAACAAGTGGATTTTATGTCAAAACTTTTAGTCAGTTTTGCTTGACTGTGGGGTGAAAATAATTGAAAAAGAGCTATAACAAAACAGTAAGTTTCCTTTATCTACAAACAATATAAAAACATGCTGAATGATTAGAAATACAGTAATAACCAACCTGTTGTGATGGCAAGCAGAATCCTATCAATGGAACAAAATAACTACAATTATGATAAGGCCCAGGGGCATTTATTTTTGAAAGGTCACACAAGCTTTTGTTCATGCTCAATTGGGCAAACATAGCTATATCTGAAACACAAGTGAAACTTCATTTAAGTTATAAACTGCCTAAGGTAGTGTTTCATGACAATTATCTTGCAAGAAAAAATTATCCTTTAAATTCATCAAAAATATATTTAAACATTTTATTAAAGAATTTAAACTGCAGAAATTTGTATTTCCAAAATAGTAATCTCAGTAAGTCAACCCTTGTATACACTGTTAAAGACTTGCTATTGCCCAGAGATAAACTCAGACACCCTTGTGTGACGTACAAGACACTTGATAACTTGTTTACTATTAACTTTTGCACCCCATCACTTCATTTCCTGTACCCTTACATCTTCCATCTCCAAGCCTTCATACCTTAATGGATTAGCATACTCTCTTCCAACTGTTTGAACGCCTTTTGCTTCTATTTGTTCTAAGTCTATCCACGAGTCAAGAAGTAACTCTTGTGTCAAATTGCCCAAGGAATACAGAACAGAATCAACTTCAATGACAGAACTGAAAGTGTATCTGCAGTAAGCAGTAAATTAACAACAATTATTTAGAATATGCTATGTACAAACCATTGTTCTGGGTTCAGCATGTGACTTGGAACAAAACTAAAAAGCACTCTGCCTTCTCGAAGTTGGCACTCTTTAGCAATTAAGAACGCTAAATAAGTTGTGTAGTCAGCTAAAAAGTATTCAGTACCAGAAAGGAGGAAAATAAAGAGTATAAGGAAGATGGACAGTGTCAGGGAAACTGTAATTTTAAAGAAAATCAATATATACCCAAGGGAAGGAAATAATATAGGATGGAGAACCCTCATACTGCTATCTAGAAGATTTACAGGGGGGAAAGAAGTGAATCAAGAGCTCGAGGTACAAAACTGTCCATACATGGAGAACAAGAAAGAGGCCAGTGGATTAGAAAGGACAATGGGAAAAAGAGAACATAGAAGGCACGAATTCAAAGAACTGAGTGGTGGGTGCAACTCATATAAATTCCTATCTGCAGTAGGTATGTGGAAACTGTTAAGAGTGTTTGGTGAATGGAGTAATATTCTCTGACTGCTTTTTAAGAACAGAAAGGAGAGCAAAGGCATACACATAGAGCCAATGATGAGGCTACTACAAAAATAAAGCAAAATGATGGTAGCTCAGATGAGGGTCCCAAGGAATGTGGTGAAAACTGACACAATTTCAACTTAATTTGAGCATAAAACAAAAAGGATTGTTTGAAACATTGCAAATCAGGTAGTAAAGAAAGAGAAAATCCACAAGTGACATTCAGACTTTCGGCCCAAACAGTTGGGGATGCCTCTGGGAATAAATAATCAATTCGGGGAAAATATAAGAGAGTCAACTTTCAATACATCCATCTTCTTCAGTTAAATGATCTTTAAAGAGTATTTCTTCTCTCAAAATATATAACCTAATAATAAGCTACCGAGCATACACTCTCTATTTTTGAAGAGTTTATCACACATATACCATCACTCCTATCTTTCTAAAAGAAGCCACAGTTTATAGTTAAATTGGCTCAAGAATAAAACGAAGGGTAAGTGCAAAATAAATAGAACACTAAGTTGGATATCAAAATATATGACATAAATAAGTTTTAGGGATGTTGGAAAGTGAAGACACCACTAACTTACTTAATAGTAAAACTTACCTAAATTATTCCTCCACTTACATGCATGGAAGATGGGATTTCTGATTTTTAAGAGATTATTTAGATACCAATAGAAAAATATGTTTCAAATCTGCTCACAAAAACCTTATTTTGTTTCTCTGGATCAGCCAGTTGCTCCTGGGGGGAAAGGAAGGACTGGTTCTTGTTAGCCAGTCCACACACAGGATTGAGGTGAAATGCAATTTGATGTTTGTGGTGTTTTGGTGTTTCACTGACCTTGCAGGTCTAGGACCAGTGGTCTGATCATCTGTTCAGAGGATAGTGGCACACAGTATGGCAGCTAGGGGAGATCTCCTTCTGAGGGTGGTGGCCATTGTTGATTCTCTATTGTCTTGTTTTGAAGCTTGTATCATTTTAATTGTTTTGTTGGGTTGGGTTTTATTCTCTTTTGTTTGATTTTGTCATATCCGATGGTATGGGCAGCTATTTCAAAGTAGCAAGATATATTATGGTAGCCATTTTGTATTTACTATTGTCTTGTTTTGAAGTCCTTTATTGCATTCATTTTTTTTATTGCTTCTATTCTGTTCTATTCTATTCTATTCTGTTTGATTTTTTACTATGTCTGAAGGTATTTGCAGCTATTTTGAAGACAACAAGAGGAATTATGGTAACTATTGTTGATTTGGTAACCTTTGAAGTCCTGTATCACTTACACTGGCTTGTTTTGATTGGTTTTATTGTTTTATTTTCCTTGGTTTTATTCTCTTTAAAATAAAAAAAAACTTTTTTTGGACAACTCTATCATAATATCATTGCATAACGTGCCATCCATCAGTGAGTAAAGGAATTCAGAGACCCTTTCTCAGGATACATCATAGCTTCAGTGACAAATACATTAGAATTCAGATGTAGATGATAGCTGCATCACACATTTTCGATGTTTGCTGACCCACCAGGTGATTTAGACCTGTGTTAAAGATAGACTCTGTGAACATCTATCTTTTTGCCTATCAATCAACAAGGCTTTTGTTACCTAAAGAGTCAAATCTTAACATTACTTATTTGAGAAGTCATTTCTCACTTCTTCAATGTAAATGTAATATTTTCTAATTTTTTCAAAACTATGTTTTATGGTTTAACACGTAAATCAAAAAACATATGCACATAATGATTCAAGGAGAATACATTTAAACTGCATGCCTCTGCATACAAAGTGCCCTTCACATGTTGTCAAGCCAAACACTCATGTAGAGGGTGAAAGTTACTGGAACGTACTAGAAACCAAAATTTTACTAAAGTCTGACGTTACAAAGCTTTGAATTATGCCCCAACCCATCTCACCTTCAAATTTTAGAGTTCAAAACCCATTAAAAGAATAAAAATGACTAACTGTATAAAAATGTTGATTCACATCCAACCTAAATAGGGAAACAAATGTGCTACTTCAACTGAAATCAACTGTTGCCACTCCACTCTCATCAATCAACACACACGCACACACACAACACACACACACACAGCATATCCAAGCATATGCAATCTCCAGTTGAAACATATGAGAAGGGTGTCCCATAAATCTACTAAAACTCTACCACAGCCAATACAGAATTAAAATATGTGTCTCCTAGAACAGAAAAGCAGAATGAGAGCTGCGAAGACATCATTATTAATGCAAGGAACAAAGCACAAAGTCAGATTTGGGTGGTTACCTTTTTAATATAAAGTGACATTTTGTATAACTGCCAGACCATGAGCCTGCATGTCTGATATAGATAATTTCTTCAGAAATTGAGAACACCAAATTTGTGTGGGATAGTAGTAAATTGGGGTCGAAAGTGATGGACAGTTTCAAGTTCTGTTTGTCTCTGAATCAGTTCTGCAGTGTTCTGATTATATTTTCATGCATTGGTCTGTACTTGGGTATTAATAGGATTTTTTGACAATTATGTATAAAGGATGCAAAGGCAGCACCCATTTTCTGACTGATGAATATTGTCTTCTCAAACTCTGTCAGCTTTCCTAAGCTTGGAAACAGCACAAGAATACTGTGAAGGAAAGCAGATTCAGGTCAGCAACCCTGAATACAAAAGCTCCACTTGCAATATATTTGTAGAAGTGAGAAAAGCAATTGCCCATGAATTCTTGGTGAACCAAAAGCAATTAGATTTACAAAAAAGAAAACTGTTAGAAATAAGTTTCCCACAAAAAAAATAGCACAAACACTATCCCCAGTACGAAAGTCTATCAGAAGTGATAATGTTTGTATCAGAATATTCCAAACTTGTCAAAAATAAATGGCATCATTTTTATTCAAGGTGACTAAGAAATAAAGTTGGTGATTTCAACTTTGTTGATACTGTGACTGGGGCAAGTAGGAATGCATTTAAGGGGTGAATTCAAAATCTGTCAGACATGGTAGGGTTTAAATCTCAACAAAATGAAATCTAATGCTGTTCTTTTAACGCAAGCTTCGAAAGGGAGTGTGAGTAACGGCTTAATCAACCCCCAACAGCTAAATGGATAGATGAGAGTAGACAGGAGAAGCAGAGCTGCCTAGCACAGAGAAGTGCAGGAAGAAAAAAAAATGAGGAATATCGTGTATTATAGATAGTGCTTCTGTTCTAGACTCACAAAACACTTCAAATGCCTTTCCTAGTTAATTCCTAAAACATTATATGGGAGATTCCCGGGAGAAGAGAGGCTAATTTACAGCCTATTTTATACAGGAAGCAAAAAGAGTTAATTCAGTCCTGCTCAAGGTCATATAGGTAAGAAAGCTAGGAAGAGAACTGAAATTTCCTAATTCTATCTTCTGTATTCAAACTGCAAAAGATCAGTGTATTCCTGTATTCTTTGGGTGGGGGTTTTGGAATGAGAAGATGTTAAAAATACAACACAAAGCAAAATCAACCAAATGAACATTAAGAGGATATCTTCTTTTGAGTCACAATTTTCTAAGTTTTATTTTATTCCTGACTGATTGATAGAAAATCCTTTGAACAAGAGGCAAATCTTATTATGGTAATCATTTTGATTTATGAGTGGACGACAATGCAACACAAATTCACTTAACATTTTTGAAAATTCTAAAATACATGCAATGAGAGCATGATTTAATTGGCTAACATTAACACACTCAAAAAAAAAAAGAAGCCCAAAATGTATTATTGAATCACACAAAGAAATTAAGAAAATGATTGCCAATTATCTTGACAAGAATTCCTTAATTAATTGCCAGCACTAATACCATGTTATCTTCCTTATTATTAAAACAATGAGACTTCTATTAAAAACTATTCATTAAAGATTCATTCGTTTCTTATTGCATCCTGCTGTTTCATATCTTACGTAGCTAAAGGGCTGCTTCCTAGAGTATGAAGTACTGCTGTGCTGAGAGGCAACACCAGCTACAGAGTTTATGTTGAAAGATGTTATGCTTCTGAAAGTTCTTTCTAGAATATCATAAGGCTACTACTTACAAAAGCAAACAGAGCTAATGAATAGAAGTCCAAGGTGGGGGATGACTGTGTGTATACACACCCACTTAAACTCTATAGTAATGTTCATGTTCCCTGAAACTTCCATTTTCTCAGGACTACTGAACATCAGAACTACCCTTCTTATGGACTAGTAAAGTGACAAGAGGAAGGACTGGTCAGAATGAGAAACTTGGGAATATACCTCTCATAAATTCAAAGCAGTAGCCCCCCCCAAAAAGGGGGGGTAACCTCCCCCCAGGGCACTTTTGGCAATATTTAGAAAGGTTTTTGTTTTTCTCAGCTGGGAAAGGGTTCTGCTAGCATTTGGTGTATAGAAGCCAGAAACGCTGGTAAGCATCCTTTAAGCCATAGGACAGACCCTCATGACAAAAGAATTACCCAGTCCAAATGTCAATAGTGCTGCCATTGAAACAATCTTGATTTACAGAGAAAATGTTTGCATTCTGCAACCAGTAGCCACTGTTGTAAGCTAAATTGCAGCCGTGACAAGATTTAAGTTGGTGCTTAGATAATGCTACTAAGATAATTAGAACCTAGAGATTCTTTCCAGTATTTCTTCCTATAAATGATCCAAAAAAAGCAGTGAAGTAATTGGTTAAGATTTCCATAATTGCCACTTAATGCTCCCACCCTCAACCTTTCTCTATAGCCCAGTCCTAATGCTAAGAATGGCTAACATTTTAAAATAGAAAGAATAAAATCCTGTGTACCTGACATATTTGAATTGAAGCCAAGGAGACAAACCAAACTTCAGTCTGTAACCTCCCTTGGGAAATCTTTGTTCATTTTAATACTTGTTCAGTCAGCTGTCGGACTGAATGACAAGGTTTTTATCTCTAATGTGAGTGGCTTTGAAGGCTACTTACATTATCCATTCCTTAGCAACTGCTGCTGAAACCACAATGTTGCAAACTGATAATTAAATCCAGCTGCCTCTACTATGAATTTAATCATATCAAAATTAGCAGCAATCTTAGTGGTTGTTGGTGAGTTCCTTTTTCCATTTCTAGACAACATAATTAACTTCACTAGCCTTCTTAGATTAAGTGAAACTCAGAGTTAAAGAATATCATGAATTAAACAACTATAACTACCATTCATTCAAAGAAAAGCAGTTGGATCATTAGGATGCTAAACCAGTTCCAATGTTTATTTGCAGCTCGCCACTTGACCTAATACCACATTAACATTAGGTTCAACATACCATAGGTACAGTCTCACATTCTACTTGCAAAAAAGCCTATGTTAACCGACAATTTATCGTTCAAAAAATTAAATCCAGAGCCTACAAATAAGACATAGTTCATAATAAAAAAGGGCCAACAAGTCCCCACTAATATTAAAATGCTTTCACAGCATTTAAATAATACAGATGTGTTCTAGTTGATGAAAGATAGTTACAGTTCAAATATTTCAAAATTATATGATTTTTAAAATATGATAACACCCATAGTAGTTCGTGACCTTAAATTCACTGTAACATACTGGTATCATTAGGTGGGAAAGGTTTTACACGGTCTACCCAGACACCCAAACTATAAATACATATATATAATTATATATAAATATATACAAAATTTTATTTATATACAATTGATCAGTATTTTACATTATTCACAAGGCAAAAAAACTTTCCCTAAAAGTAACACATTTTTTCACACAAGCGTAACAATGGTTATTTTTACAGAGCAAACATTTGGAATAAATAATACAGTCTCATTATAAGTATGACTTATCCAACAATGACTGTATTAATTTTATATTGCAGCTGTGACAAGTTACTACAACTTTACTAACTTAAAACAACAAAACTTTATTATTTTATTATTTTACAGGTCATAAATCCTATACAGGTATCACTGGGTTGAATTCAAATTATAGCTAGGAAATGTTCCTTGTGGAGGCTCTGAGAATTTATTCTTGTTTCAACTTGTGGAGGTTGCCTGTATTCTTTGGCTAGTTTCACTTTTCCCCATCTTCCAATTCAACATGACAGCATCTTCATATTACTGTCTTGTCATAGTGGCAAAAGTTCTCCACTAAGTATTCACTCGATCGGACCCCACCTATGCAGATAGCCCAAGGTAGTCTCCATAGCTCAAGTCTTTAACTTTAATCACATCTGCAAAGTCACCTTTGCTATGTTAGGTTCTAGGAATTCAGATGTCGACATCTTTGAGAAGCTATTACCCTATCTCCAAGAGTGACCGCTGAGTGAATTTTTACATTAATATATATTATCCAAATCAAAGGTAGATATATGATATAAGAAACTTTTAAGAAATCAATACTCCTTCCCATCACACATTACAAAAGAAAAAATATCTTTACCGGGAAACAAACATTGGCAACAATGTTTAAAGTACTAACAGAATAAATGAAACGATTTTAACTTCACAGAATAAAGTGACTATGAGAGAAATCATAGTGAACATAAGTCTGATCTGGTGTCCCAAAGTATTGTCAGTTGCACATTCTTTGGCCATCATAGATGTGAGTCTAGGACTTACACAGCATAAACAAATAGGATATCCCAAACTCACAATACTGGATGACAAGCTTTATCTTCAACAATCATTCTTTTATTTAGATGAGGGATAGCCTATGACTTCATAGATTAATTTTCATATATATCTACCACATAAAACAAATACAGTTTGTTATAGTATATAGATTATCACTCATAGTACTTAGATTAAAATGATCCTTTTTGAAAGGTACCATTTGGTGGGAAGTGTTTTTACACGGTCTATCCAGACACCCAAACTATGAATTTTAGTATGTTGATGCACCAGTTAATGTATTTCTCCCTAACAATTTTGTGGTCTCAAGGATAGACTTGCTGAGAATGACTAAATCTATAGTTGACGATGCACTATCAACAGTTTATCTACATAGTTAATACAGGCACAATACTTAAGAACTATGCAACTATAAATTAGAACATAGTTCATTCATTCAACACATAGTCAGTGAGTGATTCTTATTTGTAAAGTACTACTCTAAGCTCTGTGATATCAACAGAGAACAAAACACAAAAATTCCTATCCTTGAAAAGACTGCATTCTATCGGGGTAAACAGTCAATAAATCAAATATACATTATACGAGATAGTATTAAAGATTTAGTTGAAAAAGAAAAAGCAGTTGCATGGCAGAAAAGTGTTAGCAGCAAAAGAAATCAGGGGAGGTAAAGTTTTGTATCAAGAGGGCAAGACAAGTCTGCAGAGAAAGTAACAGTGTTTAGTTATGGCTAAAACAGGTGTGACCTCATCAAGCAGGACTAGTTCAGACCAAATTCTACCTGGGATCTGCCCTCATCCCTATTCTTCTATGAACATTTTGGCCAAGTGTTGCATGTAAGTTGTTTTCTAAATCTCATATTGTATCAAGTATCATATTCATCTTCGTTTGTTCTTATCTGGGTTATTTGTATCACTTTTTCCCCCAAACTCTCACTTCATATGAATAGTTTTTTTCAAAGCTTCAATGTCTACTCTGAAGCAATAACGTTGACTATATCTATACTTACTTATCAGAACTTAGATACTTACCAATCTAGGCAGTTTCAGGGGCCACAACTCTCCTCCACTGTATGAATTTCATGATAATGAAAATCTTAAAAAATTCTTTTTCCTGGCAATGGGGAGTGTTACATATTAACAGCATGGGGCATCACAATTAGATTTACTCTAACTCATGGGAAGAATAGCCACCATTTCTGAATGGCATAACATTGTACATAGGCTGAAGCTCTAAAAGACTTTTTGAATATGGTACCATTTATCTACCAAGTGTTCTGCATACCGTAGAATCTTCGTTTTAACCTTACAAGGTGAAACTTATGGTCCCCATTTTACATGTGACAAAACACGCTGAGAAAGGTTAAGTAACTTCGTAAGGTTGCATTGCTGAAAGGCACAAAGGCAGCATCTCTGCCAAAGTGAGTTCCCCTCCCCAGCAGGAGTGCTGCTTTTATACACACCCTCACCTCTCATCACAGGATTATTGCAATATCTTTATTCTATCATAGAGTAACTGTGGCATATAAATCATGCCCTCCTGCCTTCCTGCATATCTTTTGTGATCCAACTGATTAATTTGTGCTATAATTGGATGTTAATATGGCACTGCCTTAAGATAAAAAGTAAAATGGGAGTTGTCTGGAATCCTTTGGGGATGAACCATTCTAGGTTAAACATTTTTTTTTCCTAAATAGTTAAAACCTAATCTTATTCTAAATGTAATTTTTAAACTAGAAATAGTTCTAAAACATAGTATGAGTGCCTTTTGACTCATTTATAAAACACTGAGGAAACAGTACATAGCATCATCACTACTCAGGCTCATCACTGGGTCATTAAATATTTATTTACTAGGTTCAATATATAGATTTACAAATAGTTTGTCATATCTGCATAGCCAGGCCTAGAAAAAGTCCACCCAATCCATTGACTCCATGACTGACTTGTGCCTTTCACATGAAAGCAAATGAAAAATGTAACTGATTGCCAGGCAGTGTAGCATGGCTACCTTTTCCAGCCAAATCAGTTATACAGAGATGATGATGATGGTGATGATGATGATGATGATGATGATGAAGAAGAAGAAGAAGAAGATGATAGGGATGGATGGTAGTGGTGTTGGAGATAATGGCAATTTACTGGATCTTGCTACATGCCAGGCAGACAGTAATCATTCAATAATGATTAATCATTAATCATTCAATAATCAATAATCACTCGATACATCAGATAAGGATTGCTCCTCTTTTCTACCTTATAGACGAAGAAATTAAGGTGGAGAGAATAAATAACTCTTCCGAGATATCCAACTCAAAATTGCAAAACTCAGCAAAAACATCATGAAGTCTAATTTTAGAATGCTTTTAGCCACTACACTCTATTGGCTCAAATTAAGGATAGAGCAGTCATTATTTCAGATTCTCCCCTTCCAGAAAGTAATTTATACACTGTTGCTAGCACTTCACCACCATTCAGAGCAGCAAAGAACATTAACTCACGTTGATGAGCTAATGAAGTCAATCAAAGACTTGACTGGAGAATCACAGAGTATAGTGCTGAAGAGCTTCAACTCTGGAGCCAGACTGCTTGAATTTGCACCCAAATTCAATAGCCGTGTGACCTTAACAAAGCTACGTAACTATTCTGTCTCACTTTCAAGTAGTGATGAGTGTCTACTTCATGCAGTCATTGGCAGAATTAAATTAGCAGTTCGCATGCAAAAGGTCTGGAACAGTGTCTAGTATTAGGTGTTCAATAAATGAACTACTAGAGTTCCATCTCCATTAATGAGGGGATATTCTACCAGTTAAAGAACTCATTCCGTAGTAATAAAGGCATAGCTTCTTCCATGAAATTCAACAACTGGAGCCATCCAGCAGAGCAAAAGAAAATCAGAATAAAGCCATTGTTGTTATCACAGTGAGCTTCAATGCAAGCAACCTTCAGTCTAGTCTCAGCTCCATAGTTTTACAAAACTACAGGTGCCTGAAGATGCTGAGATATTCAATAGGTTTGTCCTAGTATTTTAGGCACATGTACCTACCAAACCTAGGAACTAACAACATTCAATAAATTAGTGTATCTCTGTTGATCAGTTTGTTCCCACTGTTCTACAGCAATGTGCCCAGTATAAGAATACTGCATTAACCATATATTCTAAACAGTTTAATTTTAGTGCTAAAATCTTCACTTGCACTGTTTATAAAAACTTTTTCAGAATAAGTCACATAATCACCTGAGTTAGTAAATAAAATACAGTGAATGATCCTGTCACAAAAAAAAAAAACTATGATTTTTTCAGTGAAAGGTAGGCACTGTGAGGAAAGCAAAGAAATGTAAAATATGATATGAAAACCACAGTACTTACATCTAGTCAGGAGGGCAAGATTCAGATTACTGACCATAAAACAAAGGGTGTGTTGGTTAGCTAGGGTTCACATAACAAAATACTATAGCCTGGATGGCTTAAACAACAGAATGTGTTTCACAGTTCTGGAGCCTGAAAAGTCCCAAGAAGAAGTTTCCAGCAAGGTAAAGTTCATCTTGAGGTCTCTTCTCTTGGATTGCATCAGTCACCATCTTGCCTCATAGAACTCTTTTTTGTCTGCAGATATAGAAACAAAGTTCTCCAGTGTCTTTTCTTATAGAGACACTATTCCTATCTTATCAGGGCCCTGCCCCTGTAACTACCTCCTTGTAGCTTCTGTCTCCACAGAGTCACACGACAGGTTAGGACTTCAATGCAGGAATTTGGGGAGGACACAATTAAGTCCATAGCTGACAGAAGGTTTGTGGAAGTCCATGTTCAGAATGATCTTGAAGAAAATCTGGACTCCATGTGAAGGTATTCTATAATTTGTGCTAATGCTTGCTGTGGGGAGAGGATACAGTCATGGAGTAAGGCCCAACCTTTCCCTCTTTTAACCAGCTCTGCTTCCTCCTGCACTTCTGCCTCTAATTCTGTTTCTCTTTGCTGAAAAATTCTAGTGGTTTTTTCCTTCTTTTTCTTCTTCCTCATTCCTCAGCTTTTCTCACTTTCAATTTTACCAGCAAAACCATTAAAGTTATCCCTTCTTTTGATTAATAAACCAAAACACTATATCCTATTCAAACCTGAAGATTCAGCTATTCTCAGCTATTCCTTATTGCTGTTCGTGCTATTTAAGAGTCCAGCTGTTCATTACTATGGCCTGCAGGACAGCCTCTATTGAGGTTAACTTATGAGAGACTCTCAACAAGATGAAAAGTGTATGAAGGTTGCTGCTGCTGAGAGAATAAACTGCCTGTACTAATGCCTGCCTCTCAGACCACAGAATCCATGTGGAATACGACAGTAGGAAGATAATTTCAGAATAAAGTTCAATTTCTTTCTTGCATGAAATATTATAATAATGTCCAGAACATCAAGTCACTTTCCCGGAGAAAACACAAAAGTTTTATAACATAAACCAGAATAGAAATTAAAATTTCTGAGCCCATGTTCTTTTGAAAAAACTGGTTTACACCCTACCCCAAACACTGTCTGCAAGAGGATGCATCATTTTGTAGATCTATATTCTGCATTTCCTTTGATTCTTGTTCATGCATTGATTCTAGAAATTTTCTAGGAGGCTCTTTCTATGCATTTTACAGTTGTATATTTCTTGGAGTTCTTTTCATAATGCTTCCTAAATGTCTAATATATTATCATTCAAGCACTGTAGGTTGTATGTGCATACCTTTTGGGCCCTAAACTTGGTATGAACCAGACTGTATGATTAGTCAAAGAATTCTTCAATAAAGTCTCTAGTATCTACTGCAGTGCAGTAGGATGTGTTGGATTCCTGAGGTCTATAAAACCAAGATTTTCAATATCCCATACACGGATGACAGCTGGTATTTTCATTAATTCATATCAATAACTGCAAAGTAGTGATTGTTGCATATAATTAATACTAAAGTTTGTTGGAGACTCCTGAAAATAATTTATAATAGGCACCGTTTATTGGGTATTTACCATCTGCCTAGCAATTAAAATGGGTGTTACCCATTCAATGTTTTATTTAATCTTTCAACAACCCTGAAACTAAGCTTTATTGCCTCCATTTTACAGATGGGAGGAATAGAAAAGTAACTGAGAAGTATGGAATCCTTGGGAGCAATTTTGTGAATGAGGTCACAGATTTTTTTTAACCTTATGTAAATGAACCCAAATCAAAGAGATATTTCTCATTGTTCTTTTATAAATTCACAGGTTAAAAAAAAAAACTGGAAGCTCTCTCATTTCTAAAATGTGTGAGGTGCTGAGGATGCAAATGCCTGGCAGTTTAGGGAGATTTTCTTGGAAAAATTTAGACTTCTGTGTTCTCAGTTTCCTTGTGACCAAAGAAACCTAACAGACTGCAGAGCATTTCCACATATGCTTTGTGGGCTTCTTGGTGGCTGAAACACTCTGGCTTGGACCATGGTTGAATCTACTACCTAATAAATCATTAGTACTGGCTTTTAACTAGCCTGTCAAAGGCAAATTTACATCATTACATGACTGCTGAATGTGTACTTGAAAAGCCTTCAAAGAAAATAGTTTACTCTCTGTAAACATCAGTTTTCATACCTCAAAACCATTTCCTAGGCCCTTTTTTCCCAAATAAAAATTGCCTGGAAAATGTACACAGAATATTTAAGTTGTTCTTGTTCAGACTTGCAATGGGATGTTTATGCTTATTTATAAACTTCTACCATCAGAAATCTTAGTACCACTACAGTATCTCACTTACTCTCTCTTCCATTTTGATTAGGAAAAAAATGCAAACGACTCTCTTCTCTGCTCCACTTTTGCAAGGTTAGCCAGCACTTTGAGCCCGTAGCAATTGAAAGCTAGTAGCTAGTAGCTAGAAAGTAATTTACTTCTTTGAGTTCACTCTTCAGAGCCAGTACAATCTGAGCACATTTTTGCACCACAGACATTAAGGGAAAATTCCTTTTCAAGTGGTTATTCTTGAATTCATTTACTTTTGACACACACAATGAAATCCCAATTCTCCTGAAGGCTGCAGTGCCTTTGTTTGCTATTTTGTGCACTGTCTATCTTTTCGCATCTTTGAATGAACAGCTGCAGAAGTTTCAGAAACTTGTGAGTGCTTCTTCAAGACGGACTATTACCAATGGAACTCAACTGGTTGATGATTTTTCAATCACCATTTTGCTGTTTCCTTTTTAAGAAGAATGGAAAATGACAAGAGTCTCACTTTTATGCAGGTCCCATGAAGCATTTCAATCTTTGGCAGGTGCACTATCAAAATATAAAACTATTTCTGATAAAAGAGACTATGACTTATAATATGATTAAAATCCTAAAGCATCCCTTCAAATCTATAGAAAGAAGATGCTCCTGTTAACTAGACGTCATCTTAAAAGCCAGAGAGAGAAGGACAGTTAAATTTGCATTGCACGGTTAAACTATGGGACTTCTAATGAGAGGGGTGACAAGAGTCCTATGGGGCGGAAAATACAATAGTGTCCACAGTAAATGCTGATTCTCGTAGCATCACGCCAAACAGGCAGAATCATGCTCAGATCATGGACTCTTCACCTGAGACATGTTACCTCACACTGTCCACGGGCAATTTACTTATTTGCTCTTTGCCTCTACCTTCTCATCTCAAAATAGGGATGATAATAAAGTACTTCATTTATAGAGCTGCTATGTGGAGCAAATGCCCTGATATCTCAGTCAGTATCTCTATTACATTTTTAAAAAGAGAAAAATGCAAGCTACTCTCTGCTAAAATACTTAACTGTATTGTGTGGCACATAGTAAATGCCTGATATTTTAGCTATTATATGTGAAATTAGAAGTGACCCAGAATTTTACATTAAAATGAACTATAGCAAAGGACTGGCCCTATTATATTCAAACTTGTGCTTATGCCTAATACTCATCCAATTCAATACAGAAAGTATAAAGCCCCTCAGCGTGATTAATCAATTCTTTTGTAACCGAGACCAGCCTGGAGAAATACCTTTGAAGAAATACAAACAAAATTGGCAGGCTTTTTGCCCTCATCTCTTTGACTTTTTTCAAATACATCTCTCTCACTTCATCCTTTTTATTTCAAATGTTTAACCTTCATAATGTACCCATTCCCCTCTTGTTTTTAAATTTTATTTCCAGTGTTGGACAAGTCATGTTTTATGATAAAGAGTATAACATACTCAGAGTATTTCTACTATTTAAACTTGTACCTTAGTACTTTAGATATCTAACTAATCCTAATCTCATCTTCTGCATTCACATTTTAAATGGGAAAAAAGTCAGAATATGCAATAATGTCACTATACCATAGGGATTTAACAAAATACTACAGTTACAAAACTATGGTACGAATGTAAATTACTAACAGTAACTAGCAAAGGTTTTATATGAATGCCTTTTTGAGAAGGGACTTCCTGAAGAGGCGTAACTGAAGATAACGGATGCGACTCGCTGTGGGGGCCATGGCAGTAATATTTTCCAAAGGCTCACACCTAAGGATACAGACATCCACATTCAATCCATGCAAGTGTCTGAAAGTGATTGTCAAGCAGGGGCATCAGCTGGCCCAGCCCCCTCTCCAGTCAAGCCAGCAGAGGAAATGAAAACGTCTCCCTACATACCAGTGTGCCAGAAGACATAATGAGAAAGAAGCACATCTAGTCTACGAAACAACAACATCAAAGGCAAATTTATACTAAGAAGATTAGATAGGCAGATTTGCATCCCACTAGTTTCAGCCTGAAATAAGCCAATGTGGAAAAGGAACTTATTTTTAAATGTCCATTACAATTTCAGCTAAGTACTAAGATCACCTCTGGAGAAATATAAAAGAAGCATAAGCCATAAATGCATCTTCCCTTCTTTTAACCCCATAGTTTCACTCCAAAATCAGGGAAGAGAAATTAGGCAAGTGTCTGAGAGTCTCATTTTTATTTATTCAATAATAAATATACACTGAGTTCTTACAGTGGGAAAGGAGTTGTTCAGAGTTATTGTTTAGTAATCCACAAGATCTACATTTTAGCGCTTTGATTCTGTTTACAAGTTTATGTACAAAAGGAACATCACACTTTTTTTAAAAGATTTTGCTTTAAAAGTATCTTTACAACTAGTATAAAACTGTAAAAATTCTTTAAAAAGAGTCTTCGTTTAATGCACAGTAACTTCGCAACTGCTGGTTACCAGAGGTTAGAAATTAGGCAAGAGAAACAAGTCAAGGGGATCCAATGCAGGGGAATTAGAAATTGTACTAGAGACAGCCACAAGAATGCTTCTGTAATCCTCCTCCAAGTTGCCGAAACCAGGCACACAGTGTCAAAAAAGACTGCTCCTCGTCTGAAGGAGAAAAAAAGTTGCAGGGTAGACAAAGAAATAAGACAACGAAATTGGAAGTCTTCCGATGGCAAATTATTAATGCCTTCTCTTTGAGAAATTGCAAGCAGGCAGAAAAGGTCTAACCTGAAGAGAAGGATCAAAGACTGAAATAAAAGCTTTGATGCCCAAGTTGCTGTGCAGCCCCAAAGCACTGTGGAGCCATGATTGCAGCAGGGAAGACTGTTAACTCCAAACAAATTTTGGAATGAATTGGTTGCTTAATCCCTAACAGGATACAGAAGTTGGATTAGGCAGTAATTAGCTGCCTCTGAAATTTAAGGATGAAACTTACTTTGAAGCCAAATATTTATACTTCAGGATTTTTTTGTTGCAGAGTTTTATATTTTTAAAAAATATGCGAATATAAGTGACTGGTTGATATGAAAGTTTTATTTGATAAAAAGATTATTTTTCCAAAGGTAACCTTATTGACTGTATTATGTCATATGATGTGAAATGTAGCTCTCCTTGGGAAAAGCCCAGCTGATCAGTCAGATAGCCACAACCTGCAAAGTTTTCATCCTGAAACAATGTCCTAAAACACGAACATAATGATGAAAATTAAAATCAACTGCCTAACTTTGCAGTCTCAGATTTAAAGCTTACAACAATTGGTGGCAAGTTAAATGAAATTCTGATTAACCTGTGACTTCACTCTTTCAACACATGCCTTTAAAGCTTAATTTGTTTCAGGTCTTTTCTAGGGGGTCTGATACAAAGAAGCTGAGTTTCAGTCCTGGCTTCAAAATCTCCATCCAGACAGAGATCATATAGAATCTTAGACTTTGAAGTGGTCTTAACAGTCATTTTTTTCCTTCTATTATTCATTCTAACTTTGCAATCTCCTTTATGCAAATCGTACCACGTGTTCAATCATAATCTTGCTTTATATCTTCAATGAGAAAAACTTTTTACTCTTTGGAAAGAAACTTTTCCCTTTTTTGTTAAAGGAAAAAAAAGTTCAAACAAAGTAGGGATCATGTCATGCCCCAAAATAAATAAACATTTAGAAGGGGTAGCCATATTCATCACATTAGTTAAGCCTCTGAAATCAGATTTCTTGCATTTTCTTTTCCCTCTTTGTTTAGCAAAAATGTTTGTGTAACTAAATAGGTAGCACATATATATTCACGATATTAATGGCTAACAAAAGACTATCTTTAAGGTCAACGACCACTTAGAACCATAATACTGTCTCACTTGCTGGCTGATTCTAATATACAACAGTTTAGAGCAGTGATAAGTTGACTAGAGGAACCATGATGCAGTTTAAACCCACAAAGAAATCTTCTAAAGTGTTTTCTGTCTAAACTGCC
The DNA here is from genome assembly GCA_004365215.1 of Cuniculus paca. Taxonomy (NCBI): domain Eukaryota; kingdom Metazoa; phylum Chordata; class Mammalia; order Rodentia; family Cuniculidae; genus Cuniculus; species Cuniculus paca. Next base: position 49,507 of record RJWT010000941.1, read on the forward strand.
TAACTCTTCCAGGACTCAACAGAGCCAGAAGGAAGGAAGGAAGGAAGGAAGGAAGGAAGGAAGGAAGGAAGGAAGGAAGGAAGGAAGGAAGGAAGGAAGGAGAGAGAGAGAGAGAGAGAGAAAGCAAGCAAGCAAAAGAAAAGAAAACAAAAGATATATTTCTATATGGTGATTGTTATGGATGATACATTGTGTCAACTTGAGAAGTTTAGAGGTTTAACTGAGAGACTCAGCAGGGATCCAGGGTTCTTACTTTGTAAATATCCTCATCCTGTGCAAAGGAGGACAAGGACATTTTGTGAGTTCTATGCTCCCCTTGAAGTGAGGGCGGGGGGGGTGGCCTGTGTACAATGTAAGGGAGAAGAGACTTGTTTCCTCTCTTTTTCTTTGGCTGCTGCCTTGAAGTATTGCCCCAGTGCCATGCCACCCTGCCTTGGAGCCAGTTGATTATGGACTGAAACCTCCAAAAACTACAAGCTAAATAAACCTTTCCTTGCTTCACTTTGGGTGTCAGGTGTTTTGTCCCAGCAACGAGAGAAAAGTAACCCAAGAAAGTGATGTAGTGAAATAAGAGAGTACCTTTTTAAATAGAAGAGAAAATTTTGAGTATAGTAACAGTGAATCTTTGAGTACAAAGGGAACCACTTTTTCTTGAATTTTAAAAGGTCGGTGTGCATTGTTGCTGTAATTTAACTTTTACTCATACATTTGAGAGAGACTTCCATATATTTTAAAGGCACGTTAATATTTATTACTAGCTTATATCAAACAAAATATAGCTTCAAGCCTTAGAAAAGCACTTAACTAGTTCTCTTAACCATTAAGAAATTTTTTTTTTTGGTACCTAAAATCGAACTCATGACCTCACATTTACCAGGCAGGCACTTATGCCACTGAGCTAAATCCCAAGCAAGAAAAAATTTCTTAACCATTAAAAACATTTCACCTTTGGGTGAAAAGATGTAGCTAAATGTCTCCAGAATGCTTTGCTGTGCTCATGAACAAATGTGTGAATGAGTAGATAAATGAGTATGCAACAACTTCAAAATAGTAGCAGAATTGCCCTTTCTTCAAGTATCATTTCAATAGCTAAGAAGGCCATTCCTAGTTTATATTGTCTACTTAAGACTTTGTATTCTTTATCAATATATAAACGACTCTGAACCATCATCCATAATTTCATATTCACTAAACTACTAGATTTGTTCAGCTTTACCTTTTTTGCTACCTATCAGCTTTTATTGGTTAATTGACCATGAAAAACATTCTTCCTCTTACAGCATAGTATTTGTCCTAATACAAATATAAAATTTCAATTATTGCTTATGATAAAAAATGTAAGTGACACTCATAGAAAGTACATCATTACTTCTGTGATTGTGTATTGGTCTGTAAGTAGGATATCTACATGAGGAAAAAGTATCAGAAAGAAAAAAAAAGACTTTAAATTATATTTTTCAAAATATGTCCAGTATGTCAACTTTTATAGCCCTTATATTAGTACATTTAATCTAAACTTCCATTTCCATCAATGCCTTCCAATATAAGTCCACCATATGACTTGCTTCCTTTTCTTTCTAATTTTCATTTCATTCATTCCTTTTCTTGTGTCCCTTTGCAGGGTTCCTCTCTGGTGTCATCAGTTCTCAGTTCTCTAAGCTAACAATGAAATTACCATTGACCTTCCTGACCCTTGGGATCGTCTCTAACTCACAGCCAACCACACATTTACATACCCAACGTATCTGAGCTCTTCATTGTACATTTTTGTTTCTGAGTAAGTATATATTATCCCAGCTATTGTCTTATCTGAATATGTCCTTCTTTCTACAAGGTATGGTATAAAAATATGAATATTTAAATTTAAAAAATTAAATTATTACAGTAAAAGACATATAGCCAATAATTCCCCTCAAAATACTCCCCCTTGCTTTGAACACACATCCCATCATTCTCGTCATCTTTCTGGAGAAGTCCTGCAAGCCCTCTTTGCTGAATGCCCTGAATCTATTCAAAATGTTTAAGACAATTTCTGTCAAATAAAACATTATAGCATGTTCTCTTCTACCATAGTCACTGGATCTGGTACTATGTAACTTTTGGCTCTTTCCCAAAGTCAAAATGACCATGAAAGGTAAATGTTTTGAATAGATTCAGAACATCAAGGCAGCCATGACAACACAACTCAAAACATGAAAAAGGACCTCAAGAACTGCTTCAGAAAGTGGCAAGAATGTTAAGTGTATTCAAAGTGAGGATCAGTGGCAATGTTTCTTTTACTGTAATACATTTAAAAAATTAAATATCACTGTATTATTTGAACAGACCTCACATATGTTAGTAATGCAAGGGCTGAAAACATGTACTTTTTCTATTATATTTACCAGTTTTGAGACTAAAATGAATAGTATAGTCATCTTTTACTGTCCCCTGAAGATTAGCTCTAGCTCCCCAACCCCAGAATACCCAAACCCGCAACATCAAGTCCCTTACATAAAATGGCACAGAATTTGCAGGTTAATTATTCATATTTTCCTGTATACTTTTAATGACCTCTAGATTATAACATCCAACACACTGTAAATGTTTTATAAATAAATGTTCATTATACTGTATAGCTCAGGGAAGAAGGTCTATCCATCTTAAAATTTTTTCAAGTATTTTCAATTTGAAGTCGGCTGAATGCAAAAAAAACTTCATATGTAGGGGCAACTGATTTTCTCTACTAAATTCCAGGCTGATGTGAAAAAAGCCACATCAACTTGTACATGGGCTGCAGGGAAAAGTTTTATTTTTCTCTTCAGGTATTCCTGACATGCTCTTCAGACAGCCGTAATATATTCTTACTTAATTCACAGATTTATTTTGACCCTTCTCCAAGGTTAGATGTAATATAAGCATCTCAACATTGCAGCAATTGCAGTGTCCTGGAGAAGATTATTTGTGATAAATGAAAGCTAAGCAGGGGTCACTAGGACTCTCGACAGAACAAAACATATCATCTTTTCTGTCAAAATTGAAAAAAACAGCCATTAGGGAAGTTACATAACTAAGTCTCTAGCTGTAAATATTCTTTAACATATAATTATTAAAACCATTTTTAAACCATTACAATGACTTCAACAAATGTTCACTCAAACTGCAGCCAGACTCTTAAAACTTCAGGTTTCATGTACTCTATTCTTCCACTCCCCCACATTGCCCAGTATCCAGGATTGTTCCGAACAGATTACAATAATGTTATTTTTGCACTCACCTTCTGTGGTTTGCCATCTATTCAACAAACGGATGTGTTAAGTCTTTACTTTCAGCCCACTTGGGCAGTCAGACACTACTGTACTTCACTAAGGATGAGCAAAGCCCTCGCGCAGTCCCATACTAAACAGCTGAGTGGCCAGAGTGCTACTTACATTTCTCTGTGTCTCACACTCACGCAGAAGCAGAACAGAGACCCAAAGCATTTTACTCTTGAAGATGAAGCACAGAGAAGAGACTCTTCCTCTGTGAACGTTTATGCCAGCTGGGAAAGTAGAGGGAACGGCCCTGATAGAAGACCACCCTCACTTCCACCACCAAACGCAAGTTTGGAAGGTTCTTAAAACCACACTCATGTTCCTGTGTTAGAAGGACTCAGAACTCACAGAAAACTACTGCACTGAAATAAGCCATGAGAATAACCGCACACAGCGGAGCCTGGGAGGTGCTGAAAGTGCAGCTTCCATCACCCTCTAACCATACTGGAAGGTGTTGACTTCCTGGTACCGATGTGAGACAGGAGCCACAGACTACTGCCAGATGGGGAAGCTCACCCAAGCCCCATTGTTCAGGGCGCTTGTTCAGGCTCCATTATGTAGGCACAACTGATTGCGACTGCCTATGGAGCTGATTTCAGCCTCCACTTCAGAGCCTCTGGGTGTCAGTCAAAGCCCCTACTCTCAGTCACAGTGTGACAAGTTCCCTAAATGAAAACAATGAGTGTGCCCAGCCCCCATTTTTAAATAGTATCGTTAAACTACTTGGTTACGTAAGGTCTCCAAAAGCTGGTGGTCACCTTAGGTATGACATTCCAGTAGCTTAGAGAATACCTCCAGAAGCTGCCGGCAAAGGGCAGAATTCTTTTAAGTAAGGTCAATTTCTTTACGATAGACCTACAATTTCTCTTAAGCCTTTGATTTGCAACACTTATCTTTATAGTATGCCTACTCATTACAGCTGTAACTATGGCCTTAGGCATTTCAAAGGTCAAAGGAGATTTCTTTAATAAGACAGTGAGTAAGAAAGGCAGCTTACACGAGAAAATGTGGAAGGAAGGGAAGGAGTGATAGGTATAAAAGGCAGTATGATGCTTGGTCAGAAACCAGATCTTGGCTTTGTTACTTAGGTAAATATCACTATGGCTGGAGCTCTTAGACCCACTGGCAAATGAAGAAACAGACTGCCACAACATCTAATATTTGCTTGGGATGAGACAGACACAGCCAGTTTTGTGCCTATGAATGAAAAGAACATGAACAGTACCCTGCATAGTATGTTTAGAGGGATTCCTCAAGACCCCCTGCTTGCCCATTGATGACCAGATCTGTGTGACATTTAGTTTTTTGTTCTCAGAGGCTGTTGAAATACAAATATGGTAAAACAGTACTCTTTATGAATTCTTTAGTTTGAAGTTTTTTCTGGAAAGAACAGTGGACTAAATTCTGATGATTGAAGGAGAAGAAAGGGAAAAATATGGACTGAAAAAACAGTATGGGGACCAAAAGGAGAAAGATGAGAAACAAGTACCCATGGGCACTCTGTCTCATCTGTACACAGTGCAGCAGAAGAAAGGTTCCTTAGGACCCCCGCAGGCCCTGTTTGTGCCTAGGAAGTTGCAGCATGATACTCTGCACTATTAGAGTGAAACTTGTGGGTTGAAGTCTTGACTCAGCTACTTACGGGAAGTGACCTGGGTAAATCAGTTATGTTTTCTGGGTCTCTGTCACTTTAATCTGTCAATAATATGAACTCAATAACAGAATGGTTATGAGCTTAAATGAGGCAACAGATGGGAAAATATCTTAAGTGTGTTTTTAGCTACTATACAAATGTGTTATGATTAACTGAGCAAACCGAAAAACTAGTATACATTTACATATATACATGTGTGTATATATATATACTATTTACAAAATATATATATATATGCCTGTAAATATATACTACAACAAGTTCTAAAGACAATAATAATGATTTCAA